>CM077675.1:172071525-172311525 GCA_039707655.1 Elymus sibiricus | reverse complement strand
CAAATTGGATAACTTATGAAATAAGGAAGCTCGAGCTAGCACGACAAGCGCACACCGTGCTTACACAAGCACGAGCTTCAGACGGGCGTATAGAATTGCTTTAAATTATTCATGGTTCGTTTAGTTTTTTGTGTATACTACGCTAATTAAGTTTCTAGACATTTAATGTGCATAATTCAGATTTGAACTAAAAGAACATGCTTCGTGTCCCCAAAATGGGTTGAAAAAAGATATTTGTGTCCTTGGGTTCCTTGTTTAGGTCCCATGCAATGAACGTGAATGGATTACAAGCATCTCGGAGTTAAGGCCAAAAACATTGAGAAACTTGGTTTTTAAATCATCATAAATCCAAACCTTGTCTGAAATTCTTGAAACTTATCTTGGTGTGATGACTCGACACTTATACAACATGTTAATTTTTTGTCCAATTTGGGACAAGTCTCTTGCACACCAAAACTTCTCTCAAGAACCATCGTTCTTTCGATACGGAACATGTGTCACCTTTGGGGAGGGAACGACAGTCGATGTCTCTTCTTACACATATTTATTTTTTCTACATGCAACACAGACTAATACAAGTGCAATGCTAAAATGTGGAATTATTCACGGCTCGTTTGGGACCCTTTATACATTAATTGAGCTTTTCTATATCCACTTAATGTGCATAATTCAAATTTGAACTACAAGCACATGCTCCAGGGCACCAAAATGGGTTACAAAATCATTTATATGTCCTTGGGCCCCTATTTAAGTCCCATGCAATGATTAAAAACATCTCAGCATCGTGACTAGGACGCAAACGTTGAGAAACATTGCTTTTAAATCCCTATAAATTCGGAACTTGTATGATAATATTGGTTTATTGAATTCCAATAAATACAAAACTTGTATGATAATCATTTGGTGCCACGCGTCCAATTTTTTTACTCCCTCCGTTTCTTTTTACTTCGCATATAAGATTTGGTCAAAGTCAAGCTAAACATAGTTTGACTAAATTTATACAAAAAACATATCAACATCTACAATGCTTAGGTTATATAGTATGAAAGTTAATTTGATGATGCATCTAATAATATTCATTTTAAATTAGAAATATTTATACATTTTTCCTATAAAGCTAGTCAAACTTTACAAATTTTGAATTTGACCAAATTTTATATGCTAACTAAAAAACGGAGGGAGTACTTGATATGGGGGTGTCATGCGTGTAGCTGCAGGTTGATGACAGGACGCATGCGAGCTTTCCGCCGCGCAGGCTCGACGGGACGCGTGCGAGCTGTCCGCCGCGCAGGCTTGACATGATGCGTGAGAGCTGTCCTCCATGCATGCTCGACGGGACGCATGAGAGTCTACTACGCATGCTCATCGGGAAGCAATACTTTGACCTCCACCCCCCCCCCCCGATCGCCTCGCTCCCAACTTCTGAATTAATGGCATCCGACCCGCTGTTTATCATGTGGTTAATGTGCCTGGATGGAGGGACTAGTTTGCTTGCGATCACTGTTTTGTTCGTGCCTCGTCGAGAACTTTGACGTTTCGTGGTAACAGTACAAACGAACGAAATAATATAACAACAAATTCGTACCGGCAAAGGATAATAATTCTCTTACATATACATGATAATAAAAAATGCCACAAGCAGCATCTCCCCAAAGACATAGGGGCAAAAGAAGAAGGGAGAGGTTGAAGAAGGAAGACAAAGAAAACGATCTGGCCCGCTGCTATGTAATTATTCATGGATTGCTGGGCGTGGAGTTCTTCAATCTCCTTCTTCATCGCCCCAATGACCTCCATCTCCTCTCGCCTCTCATCCGACATCTTCCGCATTGCGGCCATGGCGTGGGCTCTTTGCTCGAGAGCGTCGATGCTCTGCGTCACGTACGCATGAAGTTCCTTCACATGCTCCACGGATTCCTTCAGCAGTCCCTCGCGCTCGATGTAGAGCTTCACCAAGTCTTCCAGAAGTTCCTCAGCGAGTTCTTTCAGTGTGGCACCCCGGCTCAGAGAACCGGATTACCAGTGTTTCCAACCCAGAGATCATGTCTTCTGGAAACACACAACAACTTGGTATAGAACAGAACTAAACTTTATTGATAGATGACGGGTACAAGCTCATATTTTACAATGATAGCGAGGCCAAAGGCACCCTCGGTGCTATAACAGTATCCACATTATTTATGGAACATAGCAGGGCCTCGGAACTACTAAGTACTTCTACGGCATAGTGGAACATAGCGGCAACTCCATCCACAGGGACACTGCTGTGGACACATCCTAGCTAGTATAGCACGAACCATCGGGACCTCCGTCCTCGGCTTCTCCTGCATCTGGCATGATACGCCAGGTGAGTACTTTGAATGTACTCGCAAGCTCATGACAACCAAGTAATGCAGCAAACAATAGCATAGCAATCAACATGTTAAATAATTAAGCAATTTACTTACTGTACCGGTCATTAACTTACTCACATTCGGGTTGTCCCACAACCCCCGGAATACTCATAAGCCTCGAGTACTTCCTATCATACGAAGAGTTCTTCCATCATTACTAACATTGATACGGTTGACCATCTACTGAGGTCTGGACGGGCTGTCCAATTCCGTGGACGCGGCTATTCAAATAGATTTTACACTCTGCAGAGGTTGCGCACTTTACCCACACCATGAAGCACCTGGCCTCGCGATCCCCTTCGGGTGGACCAGCGTTGCTTCAACGAAACATGCCTGACCTGTGACTCTCTCATCGTACCACCGGCATTCATCCTCCCCCGGAGGCCTGCCCTGGGTGGCCCCTGTGTCCTCATGACACCTGCCACCGTCGTGGCCAAACTAAACTGTCCCAAACGGGGACGCCGACACAATACTCAACGTAGCACGCGCGCATAACCCTCCCTCTTTGGAGGTACCGGTGAAAGATCACACAGTCAGGCCAAGTCAAGGCCGTCCCATACCGGCAAATGTGGTTGCATGGGTAAGCCCGGACAGGTGACTCAAGATCAACCACTAAGTTACTTAGTAAAATAGTGGTTATCACAATATGCCATTATCTACTTAAATTATTCTATGAATTATCTTAAAGCAAGTAAATAAGCATAATGTATTAAAATATGCAATGCTATTATAATGCTTCATGAAATGGGTATCATGGCTTGCCTTGCTCTGTTGGGTTGTTCAAACACTCTTGATCTTCAAATGCACCACAATCTCCTTCTAAAAATATTTTTAAAGTGCAAAGGAAAATGTCACATAATGCTTTTCTGTTCACCAACAATTCTGTGAGTATTGGAAAAATACCAAAAATTGTGAGAAAATAAAAGAGCTCAGTACCAACACAATGCAAAAAGAATCAACTGAATTGGGTTTGTAGATTAAAAGTTATTCAGGGTCAAAGTTTGATCAAAATCTGGAATTAAATAAATGAAAAGCAGAAAAACCAGAAAACCCTCCAGCGGCCACGTCAAAGGTGTATTCTTAGAATACGCCTCCACTCATGCCGCTTCGGGCGTGGGCGGGGTCGCTGACAGGTGGGGCCTGTCTGGTTCAAACAGAGAGAGAGAGGTGAGGGACCGAGACGGGGCGGAGCTCCGGTGACGGTCGCCGGCGATAGTGACGGTCGCCAGCGATAGAGATGGCGGCGGCGCTCGGAGTTGAGGGGAATGGATCGGGCGCTCGAAGACGAACACACACGTACCCACAGCGTGAAGGGAGATGGCCGGATGGCGTCGTCCCCTTCCTCTCCGGCGGCGGCGGTGTTCGTGTGGTCGTCGGAGAAGGCGAATTCGGCGATGGATTGCTTGGGCAAGAGGTCGAGGAGCACCAGGGGAATGCCCTGAGCTCGAGGGTGAGGTCAATTGGGTCGGAGGTGGAGCGGAGGTGGCTAGTGGCGAGGTGGCTACAGACGGCGGAGCTCCGGTGAGATTCGAGGCCAGAGGGCCTCTCGGCCGTGGCTCACTCCTCGGGAGGACGATTGGAGGTGGAGGAGGAGAGGTGAGGAGCTCGGAGAGGCTGGGCGCGGCCTTAAATAGGCGAGAGGTGAAGGCGGCCGAGCTCTCTGGAATGGCCGGAGCTGTGGCCACGTCGCCGGGGCAAGGACGGCTAGCTGGCTATCTGGGAGCGGCGACGAGACGGGAGAGGGCAGGGGCATTGAATGGCGAAGCAACGACTCGCGAGGAAGACGACGGCCCGCTTGCTCACTGTGGCCGCACGGGCGTCACAGTGCCCGAGCGCAGTGGCGGCCGCCGAGAGCGATTCCGGCGAGGGGGAAGGGTTTGGAGGGTCTAGGTGGAGGGCAACGACGATGTCGACATGCTAGGACAAGGTACAGCTACGCGGTCGTCAACCTCCGACGAGACCCGAGCCTGCCGGCGCTCAGAGCACGGTTTTGGCAGGCTGGCTACGCGGTCACCATATGCATGGGCACACGCGGCGCGAGCTGGCCTGCCGGGCCGTGTCCGGAGCGTTGTCCTTGCACTCTGGAACCTCCTCGTGGCACTGGCTTGCCCAATAAGCCACTGAGATGAGAGGTAGCTTCACCAACCGTTTACTGTCAGAAACTTGGATAGATTCTGGAGAGGAGATAAGATGGAGATAGGGCCAATGGAGATGTCTAGGGCCATCTAGGTTGGAAGGACTACAGACCGGCAGAGTTTGGAGAGATTTGAAAAATATTGGAACATAGTTCCTTTGGAAACCACCATTCTGGTCCAGAATCTAAATGAGCTTGTGGCACTCACATGGATGCTCTGCTAATGATGAAACTTGGTGGAGGGAAGTTATTTGGTAGTGCACACATGCCATAAAAGTTGTAGATCAATTGTGCACCCCTAGCTTGTACTTCCTTCACAAAGGTTCAAAATAAGCAGAAACTTGACAGGGTCCTGCTGCTCAAAAATTGTACTGGACCAGATGATGTTTTTGGATATTGGGGCTAGATAGGATCCCTAGAAGCTTGAGGAATTTATTGAGAATTTTCCGAGATAGGAAAAATGGGGTTGCTTCACAATGGATCAATTCTGGCCAGAAAAGAAATAATTATTCTGGCCAAAATTTTATATTCGGCAATGGAATATTTTTGGAGATTATGGAATCATATGATGATGAGAAGGTGTGGAAAAAGTTTGGGAATTTATTGATCATCCAAACTATAGGTTGCTTCATAACCCATAGTGGTGACATAATTTCCCAAATAAAGGAAAGGATTTATTGGAAAAGATCAAATATTGGAAATTGATCCAGGAGATATGTAGAAAGGTTTTGGCAAGATGAGGAGGGTTCTAGGTTACTGGGGAAAAGATTCAAAGAATCATAGATCCAATCAACTGGAAAAGTTTGAAAATCAACCAAGTTTGCAAATAAAACCCAAAAGATTTTGAAAAGAAAAAGTCGCCAAAAATCGTGGTGTCACATTCAACCTCCCCTCCGAGGCACTTTTCTTCCCGAGCAGTTTCTTCCAGGCGTCGTTCTCCTCCATAAGTTTCTCCACGAGGCCGGTGGCTCTGTCAACAGAGGTGTCGCTCTTCTCCAGCAGCTTCACCAAGTCATCGATCATCGCGTCCTTCCTATCGAGCTCAGCGCGCATGTCGTCGCTGGCTGAGGAATCCACGACTGCCAACTCGTCCAGTTCGCCTCCGAGGCGAATGCGCTTGTGATTGTGAGAGCCGTCGCCTCTCCGCGAAAGATCCTCCCGGGCTTTCGCGGCGCCACCGGACATCTCTGCTGCGGCCAAAGCGGTGTGGCTGGAGCTCTCTAGCGATTCCACGGCACGGCGGTGGGACCTCTCGGTTACTTCCGTGGCCTTGGTCTTTCTTCCCTGGTTATATCTCGAAGTCGACCCAGAACCCCCCCTCCTACCGGCCATAGCAGACGGAATGAAGGACTAACATAGAAAGGCCCATTTTTTTGGTGGCGGGGGTGAGGAATGTGCGGTAATTTTCGAGTACGTGTTTGTGTTTTTATAGCCTACTACAGTAAACAGCTGCTAAGTGGGAACACGTTTAGGTTTTGTAGGTGTGAACTGATTTGTGAAAAAAATTAGCGCGTGGTAATTTGGAATGTGAAAGGAAACAAGCTCAATATTTATTGATGGTTTTAGTTCCCAAGCACGGAACGCTTTATGGTTTATAGAAACCGTTTGGGATGGCGTACGTGGGCCAAAGGTTTGATTAGACGGGACGCGTGCGAGGAGTCCACCGCGCAGGCTCAATGGGATGTGTGCGAGCAGTCAGCCGCGTAGGCGTAGCTGGCTCACCGGGAATCTAGCCCTTTGACCTCGGACCTCCACCCACACAGCCCTATTCTCTCCCAAGTTCTCCATTAGTGCTACACCGAGGATCACCTCCTTTTTTGATGGACGACGAGGCGGCCAACAAGCGGGGGCGGGTCGAGGCTGAACCACACGAGCCTCCGGCGAGCGTGGACTTCATCAGCAGCATCCCCGACGAGATGTTGGCAACCATCATGTCCCTCCTCCCCATCAACTCTGCCGTGCAGACCACCATCCTCTCCAGGCGGTGGCGCCCCCTATGGCACTCCACCCCCTTGACCTCCTCGATGACGAGCGAGGATCGCAAACGCTTGGACACATTGTCCCACATTCTCGCCACGCACACTGCGCCAGTCAGACGCCTTTCCATCGGCACTTTCCGTTCAAACTGCAAGGCCGAACCCAAGTTTCACGAGTGGTTCTTATCCCCCGCCCTAGATCAGCTCGAGGAGCTCAACTTTGATGATGTACATGGGCGCTCGCTGCCTCCATCCGTCCTCCGCCTTGCGCCCACGCTGCGCCGCGCTACATTCATGTGGTGCCTTTTCCCTAAGATTAATGCCGCGCACGCTCTTCATCTCCCTAAACTGAAGCACCTCGAGCTCATTGGCGTCAGCATCTCGAAGTCGGATTTGGAGCGCCTGCTCGGTGGCTGTACAACGCTCGAGTACCTTCGTCTTCAGATGATGTTTGGGTTCAGTAGCCTCCACATCGCTATGACGAATCTTCGTACGATTTATGTGCATGGCTGGTGCCGCAACACGCTGCTAGTTGGGGAATTTCATGATATGGTCATTAAGAATGCGCCTCTCCTAGAGAGATTGTTTGTACTTGATAAAGAAGGCCGAACAAGAATCAGGGTCATTGACGCACCGAAATTGACAGTGTTGAGCTATTCATGTGTTGAATTCTCCGACCTTGTTACAACTGGATCCATACCCGTTCAGGTATAACAATCTTCTTCTCATTCTTATTATTGTACATCACATTTTATCTAGTTTTTGTTGATCTATGTTTGGTTGTCATCCAGAAAATGATTCCCACAAGCCTAGCATTGTCTCTGCGCACAGTGAAGATCTTGGCACTACAATCTATCGGGCTCAATCTGGATGAAGCACTACTGCAGGATGCTGCTAATGCGACACATCAATCAGAGACCCTTCGACGAAACTGTGTGCGATGCATGAATCGCAAACGGTACAGTTCAAGCTCGGTCGCTAATGGCACGAACTGTGTGCGAAGGCGGATCCATCAAATACGATTCAGAAAGTTGTTGCGTGTGCGATCTATGGCAGACAGTTTGTTCTTATGAACCGTTTGTGATTAGCGAAGATAACAGAAACGGTTGCACAGATCCAGATGTGTGCGATAGTGGGCACACAGTTCATCACTACAAACCACTGTTCAAAAAATCTTCCGATTCAGCGATTTATCGTCTGATTTATCGCTACTCTTGGGGTGACCGATAAGATTATGCCTTATCTTCACCGTTTATCGTTTGGGCCGATTTATCGCTATGACAAGCGATTTAATAGGATTGTAACGATAAAGCGGGCCTATTCATAGCACTATGTTTGTAAAAATTATGTTTATTTGCATTTTGTGGACCTTGTTACACAATATGTAATGTTGTCCTATTTTGTTTATCATTATACAAGGATTCAAAGGCTAGGAATCAAGATAACACTTTTGTCCAATATTGTTTTCGTGTTAAGTATAGCATATTTTACAATTGGGAACCTGGGATTTGCAAAAAATGGTCGATTAATAGTCGACCGATAAAATCAATTTATTGACCAATTTCCGATTAATCTCTAATCCCCAGCTGACCGAGACGCTAACGATAAGCGATATCCTCAACATTGCTACAAACTGTGTGCGATAATATAGCAGAACACAAACGATTCAGTATAACAAGATGTGTGCGATATAGGGCACATAGTTCACTACATAAACTGTGTGCGATGATATAGCAGAACACAAACGATTCAACATAACAAGATGTGTGCGATAGAGGGCAAACAGGTCAGTAATCACAATCATGTGCGAACACAAGAAATAAGACAAACGATTGGTGGTAATAACCTGTGTGTGTTGTGGGCAAACGGTTGCTGGTGTACAATTTGTCAGCGATTGATGAAATCATCACCAATGGGTTTTGTAGTTTTGTCCGTGTGTACTGTGATTTGCTCTGTCTGCACAACATCTATGCTGCCTACACAAATGGTTGCACAGATCAAGATGTGTGCGACAGATGGCATATCGTGCGCTCGGATGAAATGTGCGAGCCAAAATAACACAAACAATTGGGCGTAACAAGATGTGTGTGATGCCCAGCAAACAGGTCAGTAATCTAAATTGTGTGGAAAGACAGAAAATAACACAGATAGATAATAACACAGACGATTCGTGGTAATAAGCACCTGATTCAAAAAGTGATATCACAAATTTTCGTTCGCACTCCTACATAATCGACTAAAGAACATAATAGTGACATTACATATCAGCAAGGTTCAGAAAACAGCAAAATGGAAACAGCTACTCGTCGTCGTTGTTGCGGGGCTGGCCTGTTGGTTCGCCAATGTAGAAATAGCTTCTGCACTCATGCAACATCCTCTCTATGGAAGTAGGATCCGCTTTCGGGTCGGCGACGACCATATTCTTGAATGCTTCATAGGCCCGGACTTTCCTCTGCTCATACCCCATCCCGGTAGCTCCGGTCTCATGGAAAATCCCGTCCACGGCCAAATGCCTGCGTATGGCCCTCTTACGACGAAGATATTTAAAGTGGTCGTAAACCACATAGTCAAGAGCTGCGTGCTGTGCTAGAGCGGTAGGAGACTGCAGTAAGGAGGCTGCTGCCCTTATCGAGGCCAAATCCATGCGAGCCGGCAAGGCAACGGCGAACTGGTCGGTGGATGATGGCCTTTCGAAGGCCATAGCCGCGCGTTCCACGTACAGAACCGCGCTTGCCCGCAACCGATCTGATGTAACCTTCATCTCTTCCGCTATTGCCGCCAAGGCCTCCGGACCCTCAGCAACGCGTACTGCCGCCAAGGCCTCCGGACCCTCAGCAGCGCGTACCTGCCTCAACCGCGCGCTCCTTCGCAGTGGGGTCCTCCACGCGGATGACATGTCTAATGTTGAGGATTTTGTGGAGGCCAGGACAGTAGGGAGAAGAAGGACAGATTTGGAGGGTGCGAGAGGGGAAAGAGATGGTGGAGAGCAAAGAGTGGTGATATTTATTTATGACCCTATACACGATTGCAGACTGTTGATATATGTGTTCCGTGTGCGATTATGTGTGCACGGAAAAGAAATCGAAGACTGTGAAAATGCTTCCCGCGCAAGCGCACGCGCCAGCCACAGCAGTAAATTATAAAATGATAAAATCCCCAACCCCCTTGGCAGCAGCTAGCTATAAATAACCACAGCGATGGCCGGCGACGGCGAGTCAATGATCCCCTGGCTAGTTGCCACACACACCATCAAACCCCTAATGGCCGACGACAGGATGGAGTTGGGCGACGGCGGAATTGAGGCTGCGTGCGCGATGGTCGGCTTGGGGATCGACGACCATGCCGCTACCTCTCCCGACGACAGCCAGAGGAGGCAGGAATCACGACATGAGCAAGCCAAGAAGTTAGCCAGGGTCGTCTTGAAAGCAACTAGCGATCGCCAGCAGACGATATTGCGGGCTCGACGCAGAGTGCGCCGGATGGTGCGGGCGGCGGAGCAGGAACCGCGACGCCGCAAGGACAACTTCATCACTGGCCACTGCATGAGGTGCAGGCTTATGTCCCAGATGGAGGAGGATGCAGCTCCGGACGCCGGGGGACGACTTGCGGCCGTTGCTGCAGAATTGGCGATGGTCAGGGTCTTGTCGGCCGCCGTCGTCGAGGCTGACCCTTCCTCGGCCGATCAAGGTGTAGGTCATCGACTTGGTGACATCCTGTCCTCCTAAGCCAAGGAAGGACATGATATCGATGGACGATGGCAGTTGTGCGTGCTGGGTCGGCGTTAGGGGCAGTAGCACTTTTGTGCATGCGCAGTTCATATGTATTATATTGATGTAAAATTAATAGCGAGCTAATGTTTTGTAAATTACTCCGCCAACTATGCAGTGTACCAATTTGAGCAGGTAAATGCTCGATTGAATTGCTAATGCCTGATTTGTGCTTGCACTGTGGACACAACGGTTGCGTTCGTCGGCGGCGGCCGGCTGCGACAGGCATCGTCGAGCTCAAAGATTTGGTCGGGCCGAGGTCGAGAACGAGCAAGTATACAACAATGCGAATGAGGAAGAAGGGGGAGAGGGTCGGGGACTCGGGTAGAGGGTCCGCGTAGGAAACGGTTCGTAAACATGACTCGTGTGTGATTACTGCCATTAAAGTTTTTATTGGAACCTTAATTTAGTGCATGTACGAACTAAAATCCCAACTACAGTATACGGGTGTGACGGGAGAAGTTTGGATTGCCGTTCGATCGCGGTGCATCCTACGGTGCGCATGCGCGATCCGTGTGGCTGGTGTTCTGGCCAATCAGAACACACCGCAGAATGGGGTGAACGCACACGGCATTCGCAAAGTAACTGTTTGCCCAAACAAATCACAAAGTTTCAAGGGAAACCCATATTTCCTTGGTCGTTTCTCCATTATTATTATTCTACTATCAACATACCCACTAGAATGCAACGTGTCCAAAATTCACATTCTTTCATGCTCGTTTACCATACTTAGCCTTTTTTGTGCACTTTTCTAGGCATTTACTGCTTATAATTCAAGTTCGAACGTTTTATTCATGAAAAGGTGTTCAAAACATGTTATCTCGTGTGGTGACCAGGCATGACCTCAATACGATTCGGTAAAAATTTGAGGAGGTATATATGGATAATGTCGTGACAGACACTCTTCATATACCGGACCATCTACTATGGAGTTTCATGGCTCGGAGAGCGAAAATCGCCATGTTTTCAAGGGGAACCCAGATTTCCTTGGTCCTTTCAACTTGATTTATTTTCTACGATCAACATACCCACTATAATGCACCATGTATAAATTTCACAATTTGCATGCTCATTTATCGTATTTGGTCCCTTTTGTGTACTTTCTAGGTCCTTTGTGCTTATAATTCAGGTTAGAATGCTCTGTACATGAAAAGGCGTTCAAAAAGGACTCAAAAATTCATAATTGTGTTGTTGAATAAGTTTTAATGTATTTTATAGGAAACTAATACAATTTTAGAGGATATGTGTGGGAAGAGGCAACCAGAGATGTGTCGTTTATTTGTTTTGTAACTATAGGCAAAATGGAAAACATGCCTGAAGAACATGTTATCTCATGTGGTGCCCGGGCATGACCTCAATATGATCCGGTAAAAAATTGAGGAGGTACGGATAATGTCGTGATAGACACTCTTCATAAACCGGACCATCACCTATGGAGTTTCATGGTTCGGGGAGCGAAAATCGCCATGTTTTCTAGGGGAACCCATATTTTTCCTTGGTCCTTTCAACTAGATATATTTTATATGATCAACATGCCCACTAGAATAATGCACCATGTCCAAATTTCACAATTTTCAGGCTCGTTTATCGTATTTGGTCCCTTTTGTGTACTTTCTAGGTCCTTTGTGCTTATAATTCAGGTTAGAACGTTTTGTACATGAAAAGGCGTTCAAAAAGGACTCGAAAATTCGTAATTGTGTCATTGAATAAGTTTTCATGTATTTTATAGGAAACTAATACAATTTTAAAGGATATGTGTGGGAAGAGGGAACCAGAGATGTGTCGTTTATTTATTTTGTAAGTCTAGAAAAATGGAAAACATGCTTGAAGAACATATTATCTCATGTGGTGCCCGGGCATGACCTCAATATGATTCGGTAAAAAATTGAGGAGGTATGGATAATGTCTTGATAGACACTCTTCATAAACAAGACCATCACCTATGGAGTTTCATGGTCCGGGGAGCGAAAATCACCATGTTTTCAAGGGGAACCCATATTTCCTTTGTCCTTTCAACTTCATTTATTTTCTACGATCAACATACCCACTAGAATGCACCATGTCCAAATTTCACAATTTTCAAGGTCGTTTATCGTATTTAGTCCCTTTTGTGTATTTTCTAGGCCTTTTGTGTTTATAATACATATTTAATGACAAACGTTTTCTTACAACAAACCGTTTGCAAAGCGTCAGATTGCACGAGAGAGAGAGAAGACTTGAATTTTTTCCGACGCGGGATCACCAATTTTCTCTTTTCTCGCACACGGGTATTTGATGCGCTTCGTCTGCATTGCGTGTCCCCCCCCCCCCCTCATAAGGTTCGAGTTTCGCCGCCAAATTTTTAATAGGCACGCGATTTCAGTAGTTATTCCTCCCACCCCATACCCACCCATCACATTTCCCCCTATCCCCACCGCCCCCCCTCTCCCCCTGCTCTAACTGCAGCCCAAACCGCCGTCGCCGCCGCAACCAAATCTACGTTCTACACCAGTCTCGCTCGTCGATCTAGTGAGGTAACCTCCGATATCCATCACCGCCCCGGCGTGGTAGCTCAGATGGAGCATGCAAACCACCCTCACGCCTCCACACCCCCACCCCTATCGCCGAGCATCCCCACGTAAGCCCAACCACATATCACGCGGATGTCGAGGAGCTTGTCATGGCAGTCGATGACATGGTGAACGCTATGCGTGCCGACCCGGAGGAACACCTCGCTGCCGACGCTGCCAACTTGGTGCGGGCTTTGGCCTTGATGAAATCCCCAAGCAACGACCCCCCGGGACTTACCAAGTATAAACTGTCCAGTTCATTTTTACGAATACCAGTATAGCAATGCTTAACCGTGTCAATTTCAGTATCAACGGTACACGTTTAAATTGCCATGTTAGGTTGTATGTACTCTGTAGTCAACACGTCTGTTGTTCATTTCAGTTATGCGCAGTGTGTTGTTCAAGTATGAACTGTGTAGTTCAATTTTACCAACACCAGTTACAAACTTACAATGCCTATGCTAGGTTGCTGTTAAGGCTGCTGTAGTGAACAGTTATATCCATTATTTATGCTGTCCATTCGGTACTGTGCTACTCTTTGCAAAGAAGATATCACTTGAGATGATGTCCTTCAATTACCATTAGATATTTTTGGTGCATGTTAATCCTGTTGTAGTTGACATGCCTTTCCTTGTACTTACACAGTTTCATAATGCACGACGATGTTGTTTACCGTCGAGATTAGTCGCATCCCAATATCTTATAGTATTTTACATCATTTGTTCAGTTGCAGTTTAGCTTCTAACATTTACTTGTTGCTTGTAGGTACATATGTTAGCGGCACTGATCCACGTTGCGACCAGCAGGAACACCTAGCCACCGACTTTGTGCGGGCTCTGGCCGAGTTGAAGTACCCCAGCAACTACCCCTCAAGATTTACCAAGTATGAACTGGCTCGTTTTCTGTTTCACTGGTATAAGTTTTAATGACTATGTTAGGTTGTCTGAACTCTGAAGTTAACACATCCAGTTTAATTTCACCAATACTTGTCCCTTTGTTACCGTGCTACTCCTCGCAATGAAAATATCACCGGAGATATTGTCGTTTAGTTAACATTTGCTATTTTTGGTGGATGTTAACCCTATTGTATTTAACACGCCTTTCTATGTGCTTATGTAGGGCTACGATGCGTGATGATGTTGTTTACCATCGAGGTTAGTCAGTTATAATATTTTATATCATTTGTGCAATTGCAGCTTATGTTCTAACATTTATTTGTTGCTTGTAGGTACATATATCAGCGGTACTGATTCACGCTTCGACCCCCTTTGCATATGGGCAATGAGATAAACATGAACAAGCATCAAGTGAGGAAACTAAGAAAAATTGTTAGGCAGAAGAGACATATGATTGGAATTAAACTCTTTATTTATACTTTATCCAAGACATCAGTGAACTTTAGGATGGTAAGTAATATGTTGCCTTCTTTTCCAGCCCAGAACAAGTTACTCTATTAGACATGAATACCTGAAAGTTGTCAATTTCAGTGGTTTCCGAAGGAATTTACTCAAGATTACCTAGCAAACTACCTGACCGATGTGGAAGCAATGAAGGTTATAGTATATAATTCATGCTACCATGATAACGGTCTAGAAGTCTTCCTGAAGGCGGTGAAGGATGGACGGGCGATCATCACAAGGGGTTGGACAAAAGTTGTGCGCACCTTTGGCATGGAGGAGGGCACATTATGGGTATTCTGCTTCTTCAACACAATCGACAGCCAAAAGCATTTACAATTCTCTCTTCACCTTTACCGCCTCTAGTACTATATATTGTGGTTCATCATATTTAATCTTCTATCGAACTATGTAACCATGGAACATGTATTGAGCTTTTGATTTATGCATTGGCTGTTGAACCATTGTGATTAGGGTATGTATTGATGGATGTGAAATCCACATTTCATAACTAAAAATTTGAAATTTCCAATTCTAATAATAAATTAACGAAAATAAGTTATTAGGTAATTAATTACAGCGCACACAGCTAGAACGATTAAACCGTGTGCGATGGTGTCATATGTCACACATGATTTGTTTGAATAATAGTGTGTGTGATTATCATCTTTACAACACATGGTCGCATATTTTGCACGTGTGGGATGCGTGCACTATCACACACACGTTTGCATGCCGTAACTGTGTGCGCTTGCCGTTAATAGCACAAACGGTTACGAACCTGCGTGCGTGTGTAATGTAGGACGATCAAGAGATGGTTGACATACGTTTTGTGTGTGCGATTTGAAAAAGTATCGCACACGAATATATCTGTACCATCTTCTCGGATGTGTGCTTGACCACAAACGTAGCATCAAAGTGTGGCGTGTGGGATAGGGTACGACTTCGCATACGTTTACGTTAGGCGAATCGTCAGCAGGCGCTCGCACCATCGCAGACGATGTTTCGGTGTCGTGTGGGATGACCCCACCCCTATCGCCCACGCATGCAAGGCGACGGTTCCGAACTACATCGCGGAAAGGGGTTAAAAACCGTTTGTATAGCACGTAACGGTATCAGTGAAGTTGTTAAGTTCCTATATGCTTTCCATGCATAGAGAAGTTATACGTCGAGGTGATGTTCCTTTCCTGTTAATTGTTAACCACAACAAAGTTCAATTTGTTGGTACTTTACCCATGATTACAATGACAGATGTATTATACATTTTTTTGAGATGTTAATCATGAACAATCAAAGATGGCATGTCAATCTATTAGTGTATTTTACAAATCATGCAAATCAAAGAGGCCCGTAGTGTTCAATACTGCATCTAGGCATTGATATGTTGTCTTCGTTTGCAGATACAAGCAGGACTTGGAGTGGAAAAGGTGGCGCAATATAACAATCACATCGAATGCCTTGAATTCCATCTCACGGAAATTACTTTGAACGAGTACCGAGGCACCAATCCAGAGATTCAATTTACCAGTTTCTTTGTTCAAAAAGCAACGGTGCTCAAGGTAATGAGGTTTGCACTATATTTAGTGCGCCACAATGGATGGTTTACTAACCAGCGGAGGCGTCTACAGCGGAATAGAAAAGGCTCTGCAGAAGCTGAGTTTCACTTTGGAAGATCATATGACAGATTATTCGGAAGCGATTCTATCGAGCCGATATATGACTTATCGGTGGATGATCCCTTCGCAGAAATATTTCATCCCATGGATCCTGAAGATTGGATTTGATTTCTAATGTCAGTTTGTACCTTGTAATCTTTGAATTTGGGCCTTGTTATGCTGGAATTTGAACCTTGTAATATTGCTGGTATTTGTGATACAATATTTGAAATTGCATTGTGTTCTTTTTTGTTTATGCAATCATGTTCTTATAAGTACATATGTTGTTGTTCTGTAGGCACAGCATAGATGTTGTGTAGACAGAGCAAATCACAGTACACACGAACTAAACTACAAAACCCGTCGGTGATGATTTCATCAATCGCTGACAATTGTATACCGGCAAACGTTTTCCCACAACACACACAGCTTATTAGCACCAATCGTCTGTGTTATTTCTGGTGTTCACACACGATTCTCATTACTCACATGTTTGTTGTATATCGCACACATCTTGTTATGCCGAATCGTTTGTGTTCTGCTGTATCAGTGCACATAGTTTATTCGAGTGAACTGTAAGCCGTACTTTGCACATGTATGTAGTTTTGCTAACCGTTTCTGTTATCTTCGCTAATCACAAACGGTTCATAAGAACAAATTGTCTGTCGTAGATCGCACACGCAACTACTTTATGAATCTTATTTGATGGATCCACCTTTGCACACAGTTCGTGCCATTAGCGATGGAGCTTGAACTATACCGTTGGCGATTCATGCATCGCACACAGTTTTGTCGAAGGGTCTCTGATTGATGTGTCGTCTTTGGACCATTCTATAGTAGTGTATGTGAATAACATGACAATATACACATAACAGGGTTGATAACTCACATACAAACACTATAGTAATTTTTTGACCCGGGGAAAAAAGATGTTAAAAACATACCCCTGATAACTTTCTGTGAAAATAGTATGATGATAACTCACGTACAAACACCGCAGTAACTTTTGACCAAGGAAAAGATTGTCGAAAAGACACACCTCGATAACTTCTGTGTACATAGCATGGTAGTATACACACAATAGAGCTGATAACTTACTTAGTTCAGGCGTGGTAACTTTTGCTCCAAAAAGAGTCATTGGAACATAGCAACATGGGATCTAGTTTCGAAGATCTTGTCGCGACGAATATTTTATGTGAAAACAGGTTTTTGATCGGAGCGACGGTTTGAGCTACAAAACATTTTCAATGTTAATTTTAGATGGAATGTTTGCTGACATCAGCTATTTCGTTTTTTTGCATGCATGCACCAATTAGAGAGAGGAAAGGACCGCTTAGGCTGATTCGTGTTCGCTTTCTGCCCGCACTGCTGTTGTTGCTTTTTTCATTTGGAATCGTTCGGATGTACCGCAATAAATCGAACGTTCGGAACGTGTCACTGTCCAATGTTAATGCCTTACCTAATCTTCTCGTACATTACACAATTATTAATTGAAATAACAAATAGCCGGGCACGTGAGCATGTTGCCACAAACGTTGGACGCTGCACACCCTGTTTACCAGGCCAGCGCACATGCCTCCCACCCATCCTCATTGTAGTGTCCAGACGCCTTCACGTGCTGTGGGTGATTTAGGAGTTTTTTTATGGGTGACTGACTTAGGATTTTGTTTTGAGTCTTTTTATGGATCCCATACTTTATTAATTTGGAACAATAATCACGGGATACAAAGTGGATCATGGGGGAAAATAAGTCACAAATGTCGTCCCCGCGGAAGCAAGGCAACAAATTTTAGTCACTAGTTGATTTAGAAGTTATGGCACTGGTTTTAGTGGAGGAGTTTGGCCCAAATAGTTGGGTAGGCCGGCTAAAATAAATAAGTACTAGGCTTGTGTTTTATCTTTCTCTCTCTAGAGATGTGTGTATGTGTAAATAATGAATACCGATCGTTATGCTCGAAATAGACAATCCTTGGGCCATAGTATTCAACATAAGCCACAACAAAAAAATAGCATTTATTTATAAAAACTCTGACTTTTTGGTGTTAAACATTATTCAATGTTCAACATACGTGTAAAAATTTGTGAAGAAAAAACATTCCTAATGCTCAAAAAGACTTGTTTAAGCATTTAGTAGTGTTGAGGTTGTTATTTTTGTCCAGACCTCCACGAATGTGATTTTGCTGGAACTTGATCTATATATGGGTCAGCCCAATAGCATTTTTAGAATTCCTAATAAATCCTAGAGGCTCACTCAGCCCATTCATGCAAGGCAAGAGGTGGGACAAAAGTTTAGTCCCATACTGGTCACTTAGTAGGAGTTGGACCTCCTTATAAGGGAGGTTGTTTCCCCACATGTATGAGCATAAGAACAAGAGAGAGATATACGCACGCTCCTCCTCACGCCATGCCTCGCCTCGCCTCGACACGACATGCCGCAGGTTGCGGGAATGAGCTGAGCCGTTGTGTGAATTTTTGCCACGCATGACTGGTATGTGAAAAGTTGCACTGGACCTGAAACGTTTTGCTATATTGGGAATTGAATACGAACGCTGCACCCTTCGGCTGTTGTCTGTTCGCTTCGTCTCCTATCTTTTCGTTTTTTCTCCCATCTATAAAAGAGAGGTCGCTCCTCTCCAGAGAGACACCAAACCAACACCTTCCTTGCGCCATCCAGTTCCAAATCTCATCACTACTGGTAGGTTCTTCCCCATCCCGACTTGCGGCGTGCACCGCAGTTCAGGACAGTAGGCCTCCGAAACACCACCTCTTTGAGTCATGTATGGGAGAAGGGTGATAAGGTTTTGGGGAGCGCTCTTCACTATCACCGAACTCTTCATCATGGACGCCACGAACTCCGATGATCACTTCCCCAACGACGACTTCTTCCCCGAGTCGACAACCTCTTCCACGACATGGGTGACAACAACGTCAATGCCAATGCCAACGCTAATGCTAATGCCAATGCTCAGTATGTGTTTGTGTCTTTTTTGTTCGAGGTCATACTAGAGTTTTCTTGGTCTAGTATTTGTTCTAGATTTATTCCATTCTAGCGCACATGTTCGGATGATGTTTGCCTTCTCTCCTACAGTTTGCCTACCTAGTCTTGCCTCTTTTATTGTGGCCTACTTTCCTAAAGTTTGCATGATTAGTATTGTCTTTGTTACCATGATCATGTTTTATCTATTTTGTATTTCCTTTAAATCATTCGGTCCAACAATCCAAAAACCTTATTGTAGGCAATTTACCCCAAGTGGTTTTGCTACTTCCATGAGGCCTCCTATGTTTGAGGGTGTGCATTATAAGAGGTGGCGTGTGAGGGCCATTCTATTGTTTCAAACCATGAGCTGCTATGACACCACTCTTGGCAAACCTGAAGGAGTTCTTGATCCTCAATAGGAGCAAGATTTTAAAAAAACATATACCTTGTTTAAGGCTGCTCTCTTGAGTGTTGTTGGTGAGAACATAGTTGATGCTTATGCGTCAATTGATAATGGCAAAGATAGGTGGGATGCACTCGAGGCCAAGTTTGGGGTCTCGGATGCCGACACTGAGTTGTATATCATGGATCAATTCTATGACTACAGGATGACTGATGAGCGCGCCGTGGTTGAGCAAGCTCACCACATACAGTCATTTGCTAGAGAACTTGAGCACTTTAATTGTATGTTACCAGATAAGTTTGTTGCCGGAGGCATCACCACTAAGCTTCCTCCCTCGTGGAGGAACTTTTTTACCTCTTTGAAGCATAAGAGGCGGGAGTTTTTTGTTCCGGATCTCATTGGTACTCTTGATGTGGAAGAAAAGGCAAAAGCAAAAGACATACGTGTGCGAGGTATTGAGGGAGGTTCTATTGCAATTCTTGTGCAAAAGAAAAACTTCCAGCCCCACAAGTTCAAGAATAAGGGCAAGTTTGATGGTAAAGGGAAGTTTGATGGGAAGAACAATGCTTCATAGCACACCAACTTCAAGAAGAAGAATGGCAAGAAAAAGGTGTTTATCATGTGTGCGGAGATCCTGGTTATTGGGCTCCTAGTTGCCCTAACCGTTATGACAAGCGTCAACATGGAAAAGTCGACAAGACTGCCAATGTTTTCATTGGTGACATTGAGATGAAGGATGTTGGGTACGGTATACTTCCCACTATTCTCTCAGTATGTCGTTCCCCTGATTGGTTGATTGACACGGGTGCTAATGTACATGTATGCGGTGATATTTCCATGTTTTCTTCTTATCAGGAAGCAGGGACTATTCCGTGCTGATGGGCAATGGTTCAAGTGCTTCTGTTCATCGTGTTGGCACCATCGATCTCAAGTTTACTTCAGGGAAGATCGTGTGGCTGAAGAACATGCATTATGTCCCCTCCGTCAATAAAAACCTTGTTAGCGGATCTCTTTTGTATAGAAATGACTATAATCTTGTTTTCGTGTCCAATAAATTTGTAGTGTCCAAGTATGGAACTTTTGTTGGTAAAGGTTATGAATCAGGAGGCTTGTTCCGAATATCCTTATCAGATATTTGTAATAAAGTTGTTAATCATGTTTGCAATAATAGTGAATCAAATGTTTGGCATTCATGTCTCTGTCATTTTAACTTTGGTTGTATGACGTGGCTAGCCAAGTTGAACTTAATCCCTAATTTCACCATTGTCAAAAGATCTAAGTGTCAAGTTTGTGTGCAAGCTAAGCAACCTCGTAAGTCTCATACAACTGCGGAAACAAGAAATCTTGCGCCACTAGAACTCATACATTCAGATCTTTGTGAAATGAATGGATTTTGACAAAAGGTGGAAAGAAATATTTCATGAGGTTAATTGATGACTCCACTAGATACTGCCATGTGTATCTTTTGAAATCAAAAGATGAGGCTTTGATATTTTTCAAGATCTATAAAGCTGAAGTGGAAAACCAACTTGATCTTAAAATCAAGAGGCTTAGGTCCGATCCTGGTGGAGAGTCTTTTTCTAATGAATTTGATTCTTTTTGTGTGGAACATGGTATAATCCATGAGAGATCGCCTCCCTATTCAAATCAGTCAAATGGGGTAGCCGAAATAAAGAACCGTACTCTAACTTATTTGGTTAACGCCATGTTAGACACATCGGGTCTCTCCAAGGCATGGTGGGGGGGCGATATTGACTGCATGTCATGTCCTAAACCGAGTTCCCACGAAGAACAAAGAGATAACTCCATTCGAGGAATGGGAGATGCAAAGGTTGAAACTCTCTTACCAATGAACCTAGGTTGCTTGGCGAAAGTCAATGTGCCAATTCAAAGAAGCGCAACCTTGGACCGAAAACTTTGGACTGTGTTTCTCTAGGCTATGCTTTTCATGGCATTGGTTATAAATTCTTGATTGTAAAATCCGAGGTATTTGACATGCATGTTGGTACAATCATGGAGTCAAATGATGCGACTTTCTTTGAAGATATCTTTCCCATGAAGGATATGTCTAGCTCATCAAATCAAGAGTTGCCTAGTTCATCCACTCGGGATGTAGTTGAAATTTTTGAACCTACCATTCCGATGCAACATCTTGAAGATCATGCGGAGGACAATAATGAGACTCCTAAAAGGAGCAAGAGACAGAGGACTACAAAGTCTTATGTTGATGATTTTCTTGTGTATCTCACAGATGAAACTCCCAGTTCTATTTCAGAGGCCTATGCATCAGAAGATGCTGACTACTAGAAGGAAGCGATCCGTACTGAGATGGATTCCATCTTGGCAAATGAAACTTGGGAGATCATTGATCGTCCTTGGTGCAAACCTATAGGGTGCAAATGGGTATTCAAGAAGAAGCTTAGGCCTGATGGTCTGATTGAGAAGTACAAGGAACGACTCGTGGCCAAGGGTTATACCCAAAAGGAAGGTCAAGACTTCTTTGATACTTACTCACGTGTGGCTCGACTCACTACTATTTGAGTACTACTTTCACTAGTTGCCTCACATGGTCTTCTCGTTCATCAAATGGATGTTAAGACTGCTTTCCTAAATGGAGAGTCGGACAAAGAAATTTACATGGAACAACCAGATGGGTTTATAGTGGACGGTCAGGAAGAAAAGGTGTGCAAATTGTTGAAGTCTTTGTACGGACTTAAGCAAGCACCTAAGAAGTGGCATGAGAAGTTTGAAAGAACTTTAACATCTGCAGGCTTTGTTGTAAACGAAGCTGACAAATGAGTGTACTATAGCCATGGTGGGGGCGAGGGAGTCATCCTTTGTTGATGACATATTGATTTTGGGACAAATCTAAATGTTATTAAGAAGGTCAAGGATTTCCTATCTCGTTCTTTTGAGATGAAGGATTTAGGAGTAGCTGATGTTATTCTGAACATCGGGCTGTTGAGAGGTGATGATGCTGGGATTACATTGCTTCAACCTCACTATGTGAAAAAGATCTTGAGTCGCTTTGGTTATAGTGACTCCAAGCCCTCTCCAACACCATATGACGCTAGCGTGTTGCTTCAAAAGAATCAAAGTATTGCTAGAGATCAATTGAAATACTCTCAGATTATTGGCTCACTTATGTATTTAGCCGACGCTACGAGACCTGACATCTCTTTTGTTGTTAACAAACTGAGCCGGTTTGTCTCAAAACCAGGAGGTGGTCGTTGGAAATCTCTAGAAAGAGTTGTGCGCTATTTGGAGGGCACTGTGAGTTATGGAATTCACTACAATGGGTACCCAAAGGTGCTTGAAGGGTATGGTGAATCAAACTGGATCTCTGATGCTAATGAGATAAAGGCCACAAGCGGATATGTATTCACTCATGGAGGTGGCATTGTTTCTAGGAAGTCTTACAAGCAGACCATCTTAACGAGGTCAACAATGGAAGCAGAACTCACAACACTAGATACAACCACGGTCGACGCAGATTGGCTTCGTCGGCTCTTGAATGACTTGCCGGTTGTTGAGAAACATGTACCGGGTATCCTTATGAACTGTGACAATCAAACTGTGATCACGAAAGTGAGTAGTTCAAAGGATAACATGAAGTCATCAAGACATGTTCACAGAAGGTAAAGTCTCTCAAAAAAATGAGAAACTCCGGAGTTATTGCATTGGATTATATCCAAACATCTAAGAATTTGGCAGATCCTATTAGTAAGGGTCTATCACGTAATGTGATAGATAATGCATCGAAGGAGATGGGTATGAGACCCACAGTATGAGTTGTTCACAGTGGTAACCTATTCTATATGATCGCAGATCCCGTGAATTAGATGTGGAAGACAAGATGTTGGTCAACTGAGAGGAGTGTATCCTTACTATTAAGAATACCACTCCATGAAGATGCAATACTCTCCTAATCTGCATGGCAGGTTGCTATATATCTTAATGTGTTCTAAGTGGCTTATTTAAGCAGATATGTTGTCCTACAAAACATATTTTGAAGAACACACCTATATGAGTCTGATTGTTAAACGTCGCAATCTATGAAAGTAGGGTGCTCTCTAGTAAACTCATGAAAGGCCTTGGAGTATGACGCATAAGCTCCAACCATGGGGAAGTCCCACGGTAGCCAAGTATTGGTCAGGGCTTTGTGTGAAGCTAGATTTGCAGAAAACTTGCAGTTCAAGGCCTAGTCCACTGTTTAACTTGCTTACTAGTGTAGCAAAGATTTCTAGGTGGAAGTTCAACTTCGTCGGAATGGGGGCTCCGGGGACCCAGAAAGGTTCAAACACTAGGGTGCACTCGCTCTCCTGCCCTACTCTGCCTCACAACCTCACGGCGACTCTCCGGCGGCTCGAGCTAAGGCAGACGAACAAAGGACACACAGTTTACCCAGGTTCGGGCCACCTCGCGGTATAAGACCCTACTCCTGCTTGTCTGGATTGCTTGAGGATGAGGATGAGTACAAGGTGTGTTCTTTCCTGCCCAGGGTTCTCTCTTCCTCTACGGTGGCTGGTTCCTACTCTTATATTGGCCTTGGTCCTCTAACCCCGAAAACACAAGGTGGGAAGGGTTGCCACAACAGCCAGTTTGAAGGGGGACAGGACTGCAGCCTATCCTGACAAAAGCGGTCTTCGCCTGTCAAAGCTCCTCGTTGTGACGTGCTTGTGGGCTCGGGGGTGACATCCGTCCTGCCGAGCCCCCGGTCTTGGTCCTCTTGCATGAGAAAGGAAACCTTTGGGGATTGCTTTGGGAGCCTGCGAGCTGGCGTTTCTCCTCTATCACCAAAGGGGAAAACCTCACTGTCCGTGCCAGCTGGTACGGCCCTGGGGGCCGCCCTGTGCGGGCCGCGTCAGCCACGTGAAGGGGGCAGGGCTGCGTGACCCCGCCAGGCCGACCTTGACGGATCCGCCCCGTGAGGGCTGATACGTCCATTTTGCATCATGCTTTTATATTGATATTTATTACATTATGGGCTGTTATTACACATTATGGTACAATACTTATGCCTTTTCTCTCTTATTTTACAAGGTTTACATGAAGAGGGAGAATGCCGGCAGCTCGAATTCTGGACTGGAAAAGGAGCAAATATGAGAGACCTATTCTGCATAACTCCAAAAGTCCTGAAAAGTTACGGAGAATTATTTTGGAATATATAAAAAATATTGGGCGAAAGAAATACTAGAGGGGACCCACGAGGAGGCCACAAGCCTGGGGGGCGCGCCCTACCCCCTAGGGCGCGCCCATGTGCTTGTGGGCCCCCTGGTAGCCCTCCGGTGCCCATCTTCTGCTATATGGAGGGTTTTGACCTGGAAAAAATCAGAAGAGAGCTTTCGAGACGAAGCGCCGCCGTCTCGAGGCGGAACCTGGGCAGAAGCAATCTAGGGCTCCGGCGGAGCTGTTCTGCCGGGGAAACTTCCCTCCCGGAGGGGGAAATCGAAACCATCGTCATCACCAACGATCCTCTCATCGAGAGGGGGTCAATCTCCATCAACATCTTCACCAGCACCATCTCCTCTCCAAACCCTAGTTCATCTCTTGTATCCGATCTTAGTCTCAAAACCTCAGATTGGTACCTGTGGGTTGCTAGTAGTGTTGATTACTCCTTGTAGTTGATGCTAGTTGGTTTACTTGGTGGAAGATCATATGTTCAGATCCTTAATGATAATTAATACTTCTCTGATCATGAATATGAATATGCTTTGTGAGTAGTTACGTTTGTTCCTGAGGACATGGGATAAGTCTTGTTATAAGTAATCATGTGAATTTGGTATTCGTTCGATATTTTGATAAGATGTATGTTGTCTCTCCTCTAGTGGTGTTATGTGAACGTTGACTACATGACACTTCACCATTATTTGGGCCTAGGGGAAGGCATTGGGAAGTAATAAGTAGATGATGGGTTGCTAGAGTGACAGAAGCTTAAACCCTAGTTTATGCGTTGCTTCGTAAGGGGCTGATTTGGATCCATATGTTTCATGCTATGGTTAGATTTATCTTAATTCTTCTTTCATAGTTGTGGATGCTTGCGAGAGAGGTTAATCATAAGTGGGAGGCTTGTTCAAGTAAGGGCAGCACCCAAGCACCAGTCCACCCACATATCAAATTATCAAAGTAACGAACGCGAATCATATGAGCATGATGAAAACTTGCTTGACAGAAATTCCCATGTGTCCTCGGGAGCGCTTTGCTTTATATAAGAGTTTGTCCAGGCTTGTCCTTTGCTACAAAAAGGATTGGGCCACCTTGCTGCACCTTTGCTACATTTGTTACTTGCTACTCGTTACGAATTATCTTATCACAAAACTATCTGTTGCTGGTAATTTCAGGGCTTGCACAGAATACCTTACTGAAAACCGCTTGTCATTTCCTTCTGCTCCTCGTTGGGTTCGACACTCTTACTTATCGAAAGGACTACGATAGATCCCCTATACTTGTGGGTCATCAAGACTCTTTTCTGGCGCCGTTGCCGGGGAGTGAAGCGCCTTGGGTGAGTGGAATTTGGTAAGGAAAAATTTATATAGTGTGCTGAAATTTACTGTCACTTGTTACTATGGAAAATAATCCTTTGAGGGGCTTGTTCGGGGTATCTTCACCTCTACCGGAAGCACAAAGAGTTGCTCCTCAATCTACTGAACCTACTGAAAATATTTATTATGAAATTCCTTCGGGTATGATAGAGAAACTGCTAGCTAATCCTTATGCAGGAGATGGAACACTACATCCTGATTTGCATCTAATCTATGTGGATGAAGTTTGTGGATTATTTAAGCTTGCAGGTTTGCCCGAGGATGATGTCAAGAAGAAGGTCTTCCCTTTATCTTTGAAGGAGAAGGCATTGACATGGTATAGGCTATGTGATGATATTGGATCATGGAACTACAACCGATTGAAATTGGAATTTCATCAGAAGTTTTATCCTATGCATCTGGTTCATCGTGATCGGAATTATATTTATAATTTTTGGCCTCGTGAAGGAGAAAGTATCGCTCAAGCTTGGGGGAGGCTTAAGTCAATGTTATATTCATGCCCCAATCATGAGCTCTCAAGAGAAATTATTATTCAGAATTTTTATGCTCGGCTCTCTCGTAATGATCAATCCATGCTCGATACTTCTTGTACTGGTTCCTTTATGAAGAAAGATATTGAATTCAAATGGGATTTATTGGAAAGAATTAAGCGCAACTCTGAAGATTGGGAACTCGACGAAGGTAAGGAGTCAGGTATAAACCTTAAGTTTGATTGTGTTAAATCCTTTATAGACACCGATGCTTTTCGTGAATTTAGCACTAAATATGGACTTGACTCTGAGATAGTAGCTTCTTTCTGTGAATCATTTGCTACTCATGTTGATCTCCCTAAGGAGAAGTGGTTTAAATATCATCCTCCCATTGAAGTGAAAGTAGTTGAACCTATTAAAGTTGAAGAAGAAACTATTACTTATAATGTTGATCCTGTTATTCCTGCTGCTTATATTGAGAAACCACCATTCCCTGTTAGAATAAAGGAACATGCTAAAGCTTCAACTGTGGTTCGTAAGAGCTATGATAGAACACCTACACCCCCTGAACAAATTAAAGTTGAACCTAGTATTGCTATGGTTAAAGATCTCTTCATTGATAATATTGATGGGCATGTTATTCATTTCCGTGATGAAGCTGCTAGAATTGCTAGACCTGATACTAAAGATAAACATAGACCTGTTGTTGGCATGCCTGTTGTTTCTGTTAAAATAGGAGATCATTGTTATCATGGCTTATGTGATGTGGGTGCTAGTGTGAGTGCAATTCCCTTTACTTTATACCAAGAAATTATGAATGATATTGCACCTGCTGAAATAGAAGATATTGATGTTACTATCAAGCTTGCTAATAGAGATACTATATCACCAATTGGGATTGTTAGAGATGTTGAAGTCTTGTGTGGGAAAATAAAATATCCTACTGATTTTCTTGTTCTTGGTTCCCCACAAGATGATTTTTGTCCCATTATATTTGGTAGGCCTTTCTTGAATACTGTTAATGCTAAGATAGATTGTGAGAAAGAAACTGTTACTGTAAGTTTTGGGGATGTGTCTCATGAGTTTAATTTCTCTAAATTTCGTAGACAACCCCATGATAAAGAATTTCCTAGTAAGGATGAAATTATTGGTCTTGCTTCAATTGATGTGCCTCCTACTGATCCTTTAGAACAATATTTGCTAGACCATGAAAATGATATGTTCATGAATGAAAGAAGGGAATTAGATAATATTTTGTTTGATCAAATGCCTGTTTTGAAACACAACTTGCCTGTTGAAATACTTGGGGATCCTCCTCCACCCAAGGGTGATCCCGTGTTTGAGCTTAAACAATTACCGGATACTTTGAAATATGCTTATCTTGATGAAAAGAAGATATATCATCTTATTATTAGTGCAAACCTTTCAGAGCATGAAGAAAAGAGATTATTGAAAACTCTGAAGAAGCACCGTGCTGCTATTGGATATACTCTTGATGATCTTAAGGGCATTAGTCCCACTCTATGTCAGCATAAAATTAATATGGAGCCTGGTGCTAAACCAGTTGTTGATCACCAACGACGGTTAAATCCTAAAATGAAAGAAGTGGTAAGAAATGAAATATTAAAGCTTCTGGAGGCAGGTATAATTTATCATATTGCTGATAGTAGATGGGTTAGTCCCGTTCATTGTGTCCCTAAGAAGGGAGGTATTACCGTTGTTCCCAATGATAAAAATGAATTGATCCCGCAAAGAATTGTTACAGGATATAGAATGGTAATTGATTTTAGGAAATTAAATAAAGCTACTAGGAAAGATCATTACCCTCTAGCTTTTATTGATCAAAATCTAGAAAGACTATCCAAACACACACACTTTTGCTTTCTAGATGGTTACTCTGGTTTCTCTCAAATACCTGTGTCAAAAGAGGACCAAGAGAAGACCACTTTTACTTGTCCTTTCGGTACCTTTGCTTATAGACGTATGCCTTTTGGTTTATGCAATGCACCTGCTACCTTTCAAAGATGTATGACTGCTATATTCTCTGACTTTTGTGAAAAGATTGTTGAGGTTTTCATGGATGATTTCTCCGTTTACGGAACTTCTTTTGATGATTGCTTAAGCAACCTTGATCGAGTTTTGCAGAGATGTGAAGAAACTAATCTTGTCTTGAATTGGGAAAAGTGACACTTTATGGTTAATGAGGGTATTGCCTTGGGACACAAAATCTCCGAAAGAGGTATTGAAGTTGATAAAGCTAAAGTTGATGCTATTGAAAAAATGCCGTGTCCTACGGATATCAAAGGTATAAGAAGTTTCCTTGGTCATGCTGGTTTCTATAGGAGGTTTATTAAAGACTTCTCTAAGATTTCTAGGCGTCTCACTAATCTCTTGCAAAAAGATGTTCCATTCGTTTTTGATGATGATTGTGTAGAAGCATTTGAAATTCTTAAGAAAGCCTTGATCACTGCACCTGTTGTTCAACCACCTGATTAGAACCTACCCTTTGAAATCATGTGTGACGCTAGTGATTATGCTGTTGGTGCTGTTCTAGGACAAAGAGTTGATAAGAAATTGAATGTTATCCATTATGCTAGTAAAACTCTAGACAGTGCTCAAAGAAACTATGCTACTACTGAAAAGGAATTTTTAGCTGTTGTGTTTGCATGTGATAAGTTCAGATCTTATATTGTCGATTCCAAAGTTACTGTTCACACGGATCATGCTGCTATTAAATACCTTATGGAAAAGAAAGATGCTAAACCTAGACTTATTAGATGGGTTCTCTTGCTACAAGAATTTGATTTGCATATTGTTGGTAGAAAGGGTGCTGAGAACCCCGTAGCAGATAACTTGTCTAGGTTAGAGAATGTTCTTGATGACCCACTACCTATTGATGATAGCTTTCCTGATGAACAATTAGCTGTCATAAATGCTTCATGTAATGCTCCATGGTATGCTGATTATGCTAATTACATTGTTGCTAAATTTATACCACCTAGTTTCACATACCAACAAAAGAAAGGGCCGCTGGAAACACCAACAGCTCCAGCCAAGTGAGACCGGTGGGCCGAGTCGCGAGCAGAAGGCCGCTGTAGGTTGTTGGTGGTTAGCTCCCGGCTACGGGGGAGAACACAGCTGGACCGGACCGGTGGAAGGACGCGGTGCGAAAAGGGTGAGAGGCGACCGTTGGGCGATTTGAATTCCCCGCGTCTCCTCGCCGGCTTTGCTCGCCGCCGCCGGCGGGATGGCCGCCGCTGGTGCCGCCCTCCCACCCGTGCCCGACGCCGCGCCGTCGTGCCCGCTCCCCACTCTCCGCATCTCCCCCTCCGCCATGCCATGGGCGGACCTGGCTTATGAAGCCGACGCCGCCGGCTCGGGTCGAGTGCAGGTCGCCGTTTCCCTCTCCCCTCCGGTCTTTGGTGACTTCCTCTGCTCCGCCCGGCTTGCTCGTCCTCGCCCCTCCCGTGGCCCACGCCGCGCGCCCTCTGCCGTGGCTCCCACTCTCCGCTGCCCTCGTCGGCCGGCGCCGCCGCGTTTCTCCTCTTTGCGGGCTCCTGGCTCCTTGGTCTCAGCCGCTCTCCGTCCCTCTGGGTCCGCGGCGGCTGTTGAGCTCCCTGCCTCGGGTCGGTCTGGGACGGCGGTCTCCTTGCCGCCGGCGGCGGCGGCGTCTTCCCATAGGGTTAGCCACGCGACCTCGGTGGATGCGGCTCCGCGTTGTGGGCCAGCAGTGGCCTGTGACGTGGGCCCATCTGCTGGTCCTTGGGCCAGCCTGTTGGCGCGTCGGCGCGGTGGCTCGGCCAGCTGGGCCGGTTTGCAGGCTTAGTCGGCTGACGCTGCAGCCCGTAAGGCCTGAGATGCGCTGGGCCTGGCCAACCGCACCTGGTGGCTTCCCCCGGAAGATCCGGACCGTTGGGTCTGGATCCAACGGGGTGCCACCAGCCTCCAATCCGCGTCCCCCGCTTCTAGGGCGGATGTTGCCAGCTGGAGAGGCCACGCCCGCTCCCTTCCCCGTCCCGCTCAGCCGCCACCCCCGCCCGCCCCTCCCTCCGCTGACCCTGCGCCGGCCGTCCTCCCCTCCTCGTCGCCGGTCCCCTCGCCATCCCCACCGTGCCGCTCCTGCCGTGACGCCCTCATGGCTTGCGAGGCAGGTGATGGTCAGGCTTGCCCCAAGAGGCCGCTCTCCGCCAGCTCGGGTGGGGCGCGCCCCGACGCGGCCGGCTCTTCCCGTCGGGAGTCGGGCTCCAGCTCGTACGCCGGCACGTCCCTGCGTCGCCCCCCGCCGCCTCGTGACCCTCTACGTGACCCTCGACTTCCCCTTCCCGGCTCTCCTAGAGACCGCTGCCGGCTGGAGGCCGAGCGTCGTGGTGAGGGGGACCGGGCGCGTGAGGCCGAGCTGCGCCTGGAGCTCGAAGCTCGCCATGGCACCACCCCGCGCGACCATGACAATGGTCAGTCGGGGCGGCACCATTCTCGGCGGGGCTCATCCAGGGACCGCCCTCGGTCTCCTGCGGCTGCGGCTCCGCCCGTCCGAGATGGTGCGCGAGACTCCCGGCCGACCCCTCGCCCCTCCCGCTCCGATGCGCCGGTTTGGCATCGCGATGATTCCGGCCCTCGGGATGGGCATGCCTCTCCGCCTCGTCGCCCGCTTGCCGCCGCGGGGGACCCAGCTCCGTCCAAGAAGAAGAAGAACAAGAGTAAGAAGAAGAAGTCTTCGGGTATGGCCTTGGCTCCCATTCCGGTTGGGCTGCCGGAGCAGGAGGCTCCGTCGGCCCCTCCCGCTCGAGCTGGCCGGCCGAGGTCTTGGGAGGAGACGATGTGTATGAACTGCGGATGCGCGGGTCACTTCCGCTCAGAGTGTGAGGCTCCCCCTCGATGTCCCTCGACGCTTGCCTACCTGGGCTATGGGACAGAGGGGGGCAGCTTCTACTTCGTCGACACAGAGTTCGAGGAGGAGTCGACTCGCCCGCATCTGGCGGTGGTCTCGCTCGTTCCGGACAGGTCCTTCCGCCAGCTCTGCTCATCACCCCCGACCTCATCCGAGCGGAGCTGTCTGCGTACATCGGCGACTTCCGCGGTTCCGACTTCTCTTGGGAGGTGACTGAGACCGCTCCGATGGTCTTCTCAGTCCCCTTCCCTTCTGCTGAGCTGTTGCGCGTTTGCTCCCATGATGTCGTCAAGTGCCCCATCAACAAGATCCTGATCTCCATCCGCGCGGCGGTCGCGGAGCCTGATGCGATCCCGCCACTCGCGCGGGTGTGGGTCCTCGTCTACGGGCTTCCTCGAGGGGATTCCTCCTCCCCTAGGGGTGCCAAGCTTCAGCACATCCTCAAGGCGGTCTCTGAGCCAGTGGGCAAGCTTCTGACTGTCGACCTTGCCTCCTTGGAGGGGGATGGCCCTGCTCGCATCGAGATCCTGTGCCCGACCCCTGCTGAGGTTGATGGCATGTCCCTGATCTTCTACTTCACCACGAGGGGCAGGCGGATCACCTATGAGCTTGAGGCTCCGGGGGTGGAGGGGGTGCCTGCTCCTGGCTCCCCGCCCCCTCCCCCTCTACCGCCCGCTGATGGGCATCAGGATGGTGATGACAGCTCTTCCGGAGACAGTTCCTCAGGGGATGATGACGACGACCCTGCTGCCCCGGGTGCCGGCCAGGGCAGCCCGGGCGTCGCAGCCCCTGACCCTCCTGCGCCGGTGGGGGCCGCCGCTCTCGCTCCCATCGTCGCTGGCTCCCTCGACGCTAACAAGGGGGACTCTCTGAGCGCAAGCTTGGATGTGTGTCCCCCCTCCTCCCCGCGTTCCCCTGGAGTCGTATGCTACTCTCGTTCGCCTGGGATGCCCTCTTCACCAACCGTGGGGTCCCTGGCCCTGGTCCCTGCGACCCCTCCACCGCCTCTCCTGGACCCGTCCTCGGTGGTTCCCACTTCGGCGTGGGCCAAGCCCCGTGCCAGTGCCTCCCCGTCGATCGCTATCCGGCTGAGTGCCCGGCTCAGTCAGTCCCGGTCCCTGCTGGACGGTCGCGTGCCTTCAGTCCCTAAGCGGGCCGCCCTGCGCACCGCTGCCCGTGACCTCTCCCCAGGTACTGTCCCCGCTCCCCCTATCCCTTCCGTTTCAGATTCGAGTTTTGTGGTCTTGGATTCAGTCCCTCTTGCCCACCTGGCCAATGTAGCTGCTAATTGCGACATCGTGTTTCGCGGCGAGAAGGGTCCTCGTATGGAGCAGATCTCCGCGATTTGCGCCAAGGAGAGGCTTGATGGGGCGCTTGCGGAAGCCTGTGCTCGAGCTGAGCGCGGTTCTCCATGCCCCCCGGACCCCAACAACCCTGACCATAGAGAGGTCGAGGTGGTTGGGTCCCCCCCTGTGCGACCGTGGTCGCGCCCGCCCCACAGCGCTCTCCCCCTGTGAGGGTCCTACGGGGCCGGCCCCCCACGCGTCTGCACCCCACTGAGCACCGGCTAGAGGTGCATGGGGCTAGTGCTGAGACTCCTCTGGCGGAGCCCTTGGCTGCTCTGTTCCCCCGTTCTTGGGGGAGTCGTGGTCGTCCCGCGAAGTCTTCTTCCTGCACCGCACTTGGCGGTCGGGCTAGTTCGGCCCCACCCGAGGGGCCTAGGACTTCCCCGGAGGTTCCCAGATGAGGTAACTCTGTTGGAACATCCGTGGCTTCGACCATCTTGGCCGAAGGCGATAACTTATTGACTACCTTCACCAAGAGGAGATTGACATAGTTGGGCTCCAAGAAACGATTCGGCAAGACTTCTCCATTTCCGAGCTGCAGAGGTTGTCCCATCATCAATTTGCTTGGCAGTGGCTCCCTGCTAATGGGCAGTCGGGAGGCATTCTGCTGGGTGTTTGGGAAGATTCCTTCTCGGTCAAGGATATGGATTGTGGGGAATTCTTCCTTAGTATGACCATCACGGACCGACGTGTTAACCTCAGCTGGGAGGTCATCATCGTCTATGGGCCGGCAGACCATAGTAGGTCTGCAGACTTCCTGGCTGAGATCAAGGGGAAGGTTGAGCATTGCTCTTCCCTTATGGTTTTAGCCGGCGACTTCAACCTCATTAGGTGGGCTTCTGACAAAAGCTCCCCTAATGTGGATCGCCTCCGCATGCGTCTGTTTAATGACTACATTGCAGATTTGGCGCTTTGCGAGATTGCCCGTGTTGGGGCTAGGTTCACCTGGACGAATAAGCAGCTGGATCCTATCCGGAGTGTGCTTGATAGGGTCTTTGTCTCGCCCCAGTGGGAGTTTATGTTCCCGCTTTGCTCCCTCAAGGCTGTCACGCGCATAGGTTCCGACCACACCCCCCTCCTGCTCTCATCCGGCGACCAATCCCCGCCTCGGAACCGCCGCTTTCACTTTGAATCCTTTTGGCTATCACAGCCAGGCTTCATTGAGATGGTTCGGTCCCGCTGGTTGGATGCTGCAGCCTCCCCTCCTCGAGTTTTCTGTGTTGTGGACGTCTGGCACCATTGTGCGAGGATGGCTAGACAGTTCATGCGAGGCTGGGGGGCGAACCTGGGTGCTGAGCTGAGGGCCCGTAAAGGGGCCCTCCTAGATCAAATGAAAGCCCTTGACGATATCGCGGATGGCCCTGGCCTCTATCCTGATGATTGGGCCAGGCGCTACTCCCTTGAGGCCTCGCTCGTAGAGATCTTCAAGGGTGAGGAGCTGTTTTGGCAGCGCCGGGGAGGTCAAAACTGGCTCCGCAAAGGTGATGGCAATACTGCCTACTTCCAAGCGATCGCCAATGGGCATAGGCGGAAATGTGCCATCCCTTATCTGTGGGATGGCGATACTCTTTTAGAGCATCCTGATGAAATTTCGTCTCATATCTATGCCTTCTATAAAACTCTCTTTACGGCTGATCTGCGCGGTGGCATCTCTCTTAGTGAAGACTTCTGCCCCCCTGCGGATAGGGCCTCTGATGAGGAAAATGCTCAACTCACCCTCCCTTTTACCCCTGAGGAGGTGTGGTTAGCTATTTCCTCTATGAAGGCCAACTCGGCTCCGGGCCCGGATGGCCTTCCGGTTGCGTTCTTTCAGAAATTTTGGGAGGTGCTTCGGCCTGTCATCATGCCTATGTTCCATGAGTTCTATATTGGGACGCTTGATATGTCCCGTATTAACTATGGTGTTATATCCCTCATTCCCAAATTAGTTGGGGCTACGGATATCCGCCATTTTCGTCAGATCACTGTGATTAACGTGCTGGAGCGAATCTTTGCGAAGGTTTGCGCTACTCGCTTATCTCCGATTGCTGCTCGGATTGCTCATCCTCTCCAGACTGCGTTCCTGAAGGGCCGTCACATCCACGATGGGATCCTGGCCCTTCAGGAAATTGTGCACGAGGTTGCTTCTCGAGGGCACAAAGGTGTCTTTCTTAAGCTTGACTTCCAAAAGGCCTACGACCGCCTTGATTGATCCTTCCTTCGTCTGGTCATGCAGCGCCGCGGTTTTGATGAGCGATGGTGTTCCTGGATCATGCAGATGGTCATGTCTGGAAACACCGCCATCAACATCAATGGTGACATTGGACCATATTTTAGGTCCTCTAGAGGAGTGAAGCAAGGAGACCCTATCTCCTCTCTTCTCTTCAACCTAGTTGTCGATGCCCTTGCGGGCATCCTATATAAAGCCAGGCAGGCCGGCCACCTCAAGGGTGTGGTCAGTCACCTGATTCCCGATGGAGGCGTCACTCACTTGCAGTATGCCGATGATACCATGATCATGGTGGAAGGCTCTCACCTGGACATTGTTAATCTTAAGTTCCTTCTGCTATGCTTTGAGGCCATGTCGGGACTTAAGATTAACTTTGATAAGAGCGTGGTTGTGGTCCTTGGGTACTCCCCCGAAGACCAGCAACGGATCGCAGACAACCTCAACCGCAAGCTTACCTCTTTCCCCATCTCATATCTGGGGATGCCTTTATCTGATTCCCGGATCCTGGTGTCGAGTTATGACCCGCTTATAGGTCGAGTAGCCTCCCGGGCAGAGCCCTGGTGTGGGAGGTTCACTTCGAAGGGTAGTAAAACTATCCTAATTAGCTCTAACCTTGCTAGCCTTCCCATGTATATGATGGGGATGTACATCCTTCCTGAGAGTGTACACAGCTCCTTTGACAAGGAGCTGGCTAGGTTCTTCTGGCAGGCGGCGAACGGTCGCCCCAAGTATCACATGGTGAAATGGGCCGACATTTGCTTCCCCAAGGATCGAGGTGGCCTTGGCATCACCGACTCCAGACGCATGAATAAAGCTCTCATGTTGCATTGGGTCTGGAGGATCCTGAGGGGAGAGGGTGGCTTGTGGCTCCGACTGATTCAAGCGAAATATCTGCGTGGCGAGCCCCTTCTTGCTTGCTCCTGCTCCGCTGGGTCCCAGTTCTGGAGATCGATCCAGGCCATCAAAGAAGAGATTCGGCTTGGTGTCTCCTTCTCTGTTGGAAATGGTAGCAACACCCAGTTCTGGATCGACCCTTGGCTCGATGGAGATCCGCTCCGCTTTCGCTTCCCTAGGCTCTTTGCTATCTGCTTACGCCCACACCTCCTCGTGGCTGAAGCTAGTCTGAACAGCCAATGGAACATCGCGTTCCGTCGGTCCTTTGGACCGGCTGAGGTGCTCGAGTGGGACAGCTTGAGGGAACTAGTCCATCTCCCTGCGTCCCAGTCCCCCGACACGGTCTCGTGGACCCACTCCCCTCCTGGAGAGTTCTCCGTGAGCTCCGTGTATTTGGCGCTCTGCCGCCGTCCGACCATTCCGTGGCTCTCTCCGCTCTGGAAAGCTCCGCTCCCCCTCAAGATCAAGATTTTCGTTTGGTAGCTCTTGCGTGATCGCCTTCCCTCGGGCATAGAGATTCTTAAACGGCATGGTCCGGGTGATGGCCTCTGCCCCCTTTGTAGCGTCCCGGAAATGGGAACCCATATTTTGTTCTCATGTGTTGCGGCTCAAACCCTCTGGCGCTTCGTCTATGAGGCGCTTGGGCCGGATTGGGAAGCCCGCGATCTGGCGGAGTTCCTTCAAACCAGGGCCTCCCAAGCGGGTCGCAAACGACGCCTCTTCTGGCTTATCTTTGCGGCCCTTGCTTGGACGCTTTGGACAACACGCAATAAGATGGTGATAGAACGGATCTTCCCACGGCAGGCTTCTGATGCGTTCTTCAAATTTCTTGCTTTCTTGCAGCACTGGCACCCGCTCACTAGGGAGCGAGACCGCGCCCGCCTTGACGGATTCCTGGACGCCCTCTTGGCTACTGCGCGCCGGCTTTCCTCCAGCTCACCTTCGTCATAGCCTGCCAATAGATGGCCTTTTTTGTTTCTTCTTGTCTTTCTTGGGCGCGCTTGTGCTGATTGCCCCAGTAGGCTCTATGCTTATGTTCTGAGACCGATGTTTGTAACTGGCATGTATGACCTTTTGCTTTATCTATAAAGCAGGGCGAAAGCCTAGTTCGGCACAAAAGAAAAAGTTCTTCTATGATTTAAGACATTACTTTTGGGATGATCCACACCTTTATAAAGAAGGAGTAGATGGTGTTATTAGATGTTGTGTACCTGAGCATGAACAGGCACAGATCCTACATAAGTGTCACTCCGAGGCCTACGGAGGACACCACGCTGGAGATAGAACTGCACACAAGGTATTACAATCTGGTTTTTATTGGCCTACTCTCTTCAAGGATGCTCGTAAGTTTGTCTTGTCTTGTGATGAATGTCAAAGAATTGGTAATATTAGTAGACATCAGGAAATGCCTATGAATTACTCACTTGTTATTGAACCATTTGATGTTTGGGGTTTTGATTATATGGGACCTTTTCCAAAGTCCAACGGGTATACTCATATTCTAGTTGCTGTTGATTATGTTACTAAGTGGGTAGAAGCTATTCCAACTAGTAGTGTTGATCATAACACTTCTACTAAAATGCTTAAAGAAGTTATTTTCCCTAGATTTGGAGTCCCTAGATATTTAATGACTAATGGTGGTTCACACTTTATTCATGCTGCTTTCCGTAAATTGCTTGCTAAGTATGATGTTAATCATAGAATTGCATCTCCATATCATCCTCAGTCTAGTGGTCAAGTAGAATTAAGCAATAGAGAAATTAAATTGATCTTGCAAAAGACTGTTAATAGATCTAGAAAGAATTGGTCTAAGAAACTTGATGATGCATTATGGGCTTATAGAACTGCTTACGAAAACCCTATGGGTATGTCTCCGTATAAAATGGTCTATGGTAAAGCATGTCACTTACCTCTAGAACTAGAACATAAAGCTTATTGGGCAATCAAAGAGCTCAACTATGATTTCAAACTTGCTGGTGAGAAGAGGTTATTTGATATTAGCTCACTTGATGAATGGAGAACCCAGTCCTATGAGAATGCCAAGTTGTTTAAAGAAAAGGTTAAGAGATGGCATGATAAAAGGATACAAAAGCATGAATTCAATGTAGGTGACCATGTCTTGCTATACAATTCTCGTTTTAAGATTTTTTGCAGGAAAACTTCTCTCTAAATGGGAAGGGCCTTACATTGTCGAGGAAGTATATCGTTCCGGTGCCATCAAGATCAACAACGCCGAAGGCACAAATCCGAAGGTGGTAAACGGGCAGAGAATCAAACATTATATCTCAGGTACTCCCGTAAATGTAGAAACTAATATTATTAATACCATAACCCCGGAGGAGTACATAAGGGATGTCTACCAGAACGTTTCAGACTCCGAAAAGGAGTAGGTATGTGGTACGGTAAGTAAACCGACTCCAAAACTTTTCCAATAGCATTTTTTCTCCGTTTTGGAATATTTAATAAATTAGGAAAATTTAAAGTAGTCTGAAAAGTGCATGAGGAGGCGACAAGCCAGGGGGACGAGTCCTACCCCCCTGGGCGCGCCCCTGTGGCTTGTGGCCACCCCGTGTACCCTCCGGACTCCGTTTTCTTGTGGTACACTCCTTTAGGTCAGTAAAAATTCATTATATAATATCCCGAAGGTTTTGACCACCGTACCACGGAAAAATCCTCTGTTCTTGTTTGTTGTTGTTTTTCCGGACAGATCTGAAAATATGTCGTCCCAAGAGTCCAATGGGGAGAGCTATGTATCGCATTATCTTGCCAATCCCAAGCTCTATGGGGACTTAGATCCTTATGGATTGTTCTCGGAGGAGGAACAAGAAGGCAAGTATGAGGAAGAAAGCTCGGATGAAGAAGAGATCCCTCTGCCTCAACCAGGAGTTCAGGAAATCGAGCCTCCCAAACACAAGGAGAAAACCCAAGGTTCTATTTATCCCTTCTCGTTTTCTGCAGGAGAGCAATCAAGAATTATTTCAAAGGATATTGAAGCTCGAGCAGGAAGTTGACGATCTGAGGGAACATAATTTTATGCTTAAGAAGAAACTGAACAAGCTTAAAGATCCTTCTCCACCATCACCACCTCCGAAGAAAGACAACTAAACACATGGGTATGGGCACTCCCCTTGGCTTGTGCCAAGCTTGGGGGAGGTGTCCCGGTATCGTATCATCATCACATCTTTTACTTTTATCGTTTTTCTTAGTTCGATCCTTTTGGTTATATCTTGATCTAGTAGAATAAAGTTTTAGTGTGATCTAGCTTTGAGTTTTGCTTTATGTTCCCCCTATGTAATCGAGTCCGAGAGTTATATAATAAAATGTAGTTTTAAGTTGAGGGCTTTGCTTGCTTGCTATGATCTTGGGAAAAAGAAATAAAAAGAAGAATAGAATAAAAGCAAAGAGTATATATGATGACCTTATGGGGAGTGATGACTTCACATATAAGAAGTATGTCGCATGAAACTTGTTGTTAGTTGACAAACATAGTTTTGGTCATTGTTGCAATTAATAGGAAGTAATAAAGAGGGAGAGGTCTCACATATAAATATACTATCTTGGACATCTTTTGTGATTGTGAGCACTCATCAAAATATTATATGCTAAAAGGTTGATGTTGGACAAGGAAGACAACATAATGAGTTATATTTGCTTATTTCCGAATAGAAGTTATATTGTCATGGATCCTCTAACATGTGACGCTTGCTTCCACCTCATACTAGCCAAAACTTCCACACCAAGTAGAGATACTACTTGTGCATCAAAACACCCTTAAACCAGTTTTGCCATGAGAGTCCACCATACCTACCTATGGATTGAGTAAGATCCTTCAAGTAAGTTGTAATCGGTGCAAGCAATAAAAAAAATTGCTCCCTAAATATGTATGATCTATTAGTGTGAGGAAAACAAACTTTATACGAACTTGTGATATTGAAGAAATAAAAGCGATAGACTGCATAATAAAGTTCTTTATCACAAGCGGCAATATAAAGTGACGTTCTTTTGCATTAAGAGATTGCGCATCCAACTATAAAAGCGCATGACAACCTCTGCTTCCCTCTGCGAAGGGCCTATCTATTACTTTTACTTTCTAGTACTTACCTTTATGCAAGAGTCATGGTGATCTTCACCACTTCCTATATTTCGCCTTTCTCTCTTGGCAAGCGTCATGTGTTGGGGAATTATCTAGACACATATATCCACTCGGATGTGGGTGATCATGAGTTATTTCTGTTGACATTACCCTTGAGGTAAATAGTTAGGAGGCGAAACTATAAGCCCCTATCTTTCTCTATGTCCGATTGAAACTTTGATCTCATAAGTATCGCGTGAGTGTTAGCAATTGTAAAAGACTAAATGATGGTTGAGTATGTGAACTTGCTGAAAAGCTCTTATATTGACTCTTTCCGATGTTATGATAAATTGCGATTGCTTCAATGACCGAGGTCATACTTTGTTAGTTTTCAATAAAGTTTCTGATTCATACTTTACCTTGTGAATGAATTGTCACTTTAGCATAAGAAATTATATGTCAATATATGTTGCTGTTCTAAAGATGATCATGATGCCTTCATGTCCGTATTTTATTTTATCGACACCTCTATCTCTAAACATGTGGACATATTTATCGATTTCGGCTTTCGCTTGAGGACAAGCGAGGTCTAAGCTTGGGGGAGTTGATACGTCCATTTTGCATCATGCTTTTATATTGATATTTATTGCATTATGGGCTGTTATTACACATTATGGTACCATACTTATGCCTTTTCTCTCTTATTTTACAAGGTTTACATGAAGAGGGAGAATGCCGGCAGTTGGAATTTTGGAATGGAAAAGGAGCAAATATGAGAGACCTATTCTGCAAAACTCCAAAAGTCCTGAAAATCTACGGAGAATTATTTTGGAATATATAAAAAATATTGGGTGAAAGAAATACCAGAGGGGACCCACCAGGAGGCCACAAGCCTGGGGGGCGCGCCCTACCCCCCAGGGCGCGCCCCTGTGGCTTGTGGGCCCTTGGCGGCCCTCCGGTGCCCATCTTCTGCTATATGGAGGGTTTTGACCTGGAAAATATTAGAAGAGAGCTTTCGGGACGAAGCGTCGCCGTCTCGAGGTGGAACCTGGGCAGAAGCAATCTAGGGCTCCGGCGGAGCTGTGCTGCCGGGGAAACTTCCCTCCCGGAGGGGGAAATCGAAGCCATCATCATCACCAACGATCCTCTCATCGAGAGGGGGTCAATCTCCATCAACATCTTCACCAGCACCATCTCCTCTCCAAACCCTAGTTCATCTCTTGTATCTGATCTTAGTCTCAAAACCTCAGATTGGTACATGTGGGTTGCTAGTAGTGTTGATTACTCCTTGTAGTTGATGCTAGTTGGTTTACTTGGTGGAAGATCATATGTTCAGATCCTTAATGATAATTAATACTTCTCTGATCATGAATATGAATATGCTTTGTGAGTAGTTACATTTGTTCCTGAGGACATGGGATAAGTCTTGTCATAAGTAATCATGTGAATTTGGTATTCGTTCGATATTTTGATAAGATGTATGTTGTCTCTCCTCTAGTGGTGTTATGTGAACGTCGACTACATGACACTTCACCATTATTTGGGCCTAGAGGAAGGCATTGGGAAGTAATAAGTAGATGATGGGTTGCTAGAGTGACAAAATCTTAAACCCTAGTTTATGCGTTGCTTCGTAAGGGGCTGATTTGGATCCATATGTTTCATGCTATGGTTAGATTTATCTTAATTCTTCTTTCGTAGTTGCGGCTGCTTGCGAGAGAGGTTAATCATAAGTGGGAGGCTTGTTCAAGTAAGGGCAGCACCCAAGCACCGGTCCACCCACATATCAAATTATCAAAGTAACGAACACGAATCATATGAGCATGATGAAAACTAGCTTGACAGAAATTCCCATGTGTCCTCGGGAGCGCTTTGCTTTATATAAGAGTTTGTCCAGGCTTGTCCTTTGCTACAAAAAGGATTGGGCCACCTTGCTGCACCTTTGCTACATTTGTTACTTGCTACTCGTTATGAATTATCTTATCACAAAACTATCTGTTGCTGGTAATTTCAGGGCTTGCAGAGAATACCTTACTGAAAACTGCTTGTCATTTCCTTCTGCTCCTCGTTGGGTTCGACACTCTTACTTATCGAAAGGACTATGATAGATCCCCTATACTTGTGGGTCATCAAGGGCTTCAGGAGGTGGCTCCGCAAAGGGGCCTCGGGAGGTCCTTGATGACGCGGTTGCCATACGCCTCGCGAGGCGCGGGCTCAAGCGAGGGCTTTCCTCGTGAAGATTGTTAGTGGGCCATTCGGTACTTAAGGCCAGTGCCGCATCCCGGGCCGCAGGCCGACGGGCCTGGGTACCCCCAATCCCAAAGGCCCGACTATAGCCCCCGGGCCTGCGGTTTGCATGATTCCGCCTGTTGGTGGGGGCTACGCGACGCGGGCCCTAATTGCCTGCGGGGTGGGCGCGACGCGCGAGTGCTTTGGGCTGCGGGGCGCCCCACTTTCCGTGGGGCCTTGGCGGCCGCGCAAGCTGACATAAAGCCTGCGCGCGGCTCGGGGCCATCATTGCCCTTCTTTGTGTTGCATCCGTCTCCCTGCACCATCCTCTTCCGCACAGAACCGCTCCAGATCCAACCTCTCGCGAGGTACTTCCTTTGCTCTCCCTGTGGCCCTAGCACGCAGATGGCACCCGCCGGCAAGAAGGGGAAGGCCACGGCCTCCGCTGCAAGCCCTGCCGCCATCGCACCGGCACTCTTGCCCTGCACCATCTCTGACGAGGAGGACTTGGGCCCGGTGCTCCCGCTGGTGGCCGGCGGGTTGAATGAGGGGCAGGCGACTGAAATCTGGCCGGACTCGGCAGTGCCGAGCGGCCTGCCAAAGTCCGCCTACCCCTTCTTCTTCCATAGCATCTACACCAAGCTGGTCCCACCGTTCTCCAAGTTCTTCTATGCCATCCTCTCCCATTACCAGATCCACGCCTTGCACCTTCAGCCCAACTCCATCCTTCTCCTGGCCATCTTTGCCTTCTATTGCGAGGCTTTCATGGGCGTGAGGCCCTCGATGGCGCTCTTTCGTCACTTCTTCAGCTTGCAGTTCACCGCTCCGGACCAGCGCTCCGTGTGTGTCTCCTTTGTAGACGTCACGGGTGCGAGCATCCTCCTGAAGGCCGGGAAGAAGGTGGATGGCTACCGGCAGCGTTGGGTCTTTATGAACGTGCGCCGGGTCAGCTTGCTCCTGACGGCCTCCATGTGTCAGCTCGCGCAGATCCCCGGGTGGTGCCACGAGAAGCTCACTGACCCGAGGGCGGAGCCCATCCTAGACGCATCGCTGCGCACGGGGATGCCCCTCTGACAGGGGTGACGGCCATCAAGGAATTCCTGGGGCAGCGTATCGCGCCGCTCCAGGCGCGCTCACGGACCCTGTTGGAGTTCGCCGGCTCGAGGGACCCGATGAGGCTGCATGTCAACGGTCTGACGCACGATGAGCTGGATGAGGCCTTAGGGGACTTACTCAGCTTCGACCCCGAGGACCTTCCGGAGGCAGCGCCGCCGCTGTACGGCTGCGTCGACATGGAGGAGCTGGTCGCGGAGATGCCCGTCTTCGACGAGTGAGGGCTCGTTGGGTCGTGCGGTAATCCCTCCATCGCGGTGACGTCCTCCAACGAGGGTGATGACGACGAGGACTCGGAAGCGACAGAAGGAGAGGGGGACGCCGGCCGGGTGCCGTCGCCTAGTCTCGACACGTCCTTGCGTGGCCTCGGGGACGACGATGTTGCCGTGGGCAAGCAGCGCCAGGCAACTCCCCCCAGGCCCACATCCGCGGAAGACGGAGCGGGGTGTGACCCTGCGGCCACTCCCGCGCCGTCGACGGGGGCCCACGTCGAAGGCGCGGCGCCGATCCCAGTGGCGGCCGCACCCCCTCAGGAAGCCTCCCTGGCTCCCAAGGAGGGGGAAGCCAAACCGGGCCCGCCGAGGGCCACACCGAGCGCCCTCCGGGCGGCGTCGAGAGGGCATGCGGGGGCGGCGAGGTTACGCCACCCGCCACCGTGAAGAAGAGGAAGTGGGCCGCCGGGGACGAGTAAGTGCCTTAATCCACTCCCACGCCGCGTGTCTGTGACTGGTTTGCTCGAGCTGATCCCCTCGTCGGCGCAGGTGTTCCGACGGCGACAAGGAGAAAAAGAAGAAGGTGAACGTTGGGGCGAAGGTAATGCCCATCCGGAAGGCGGCCTCAGCCCTCGACCGAAGCCTTGGCGGGCGCGGGGGTAGTTTGCGCCAGTCTGGCGCTGTGCTTGGTCATGCGGGAGCTGCTACGGCACCCAGCATCTCCCCGGCGAGGCGAGGGGGCTCGTGCACCAGGGCCGCGATGGTCCAGCCCCCGGCACCGCCTGCCAGGGCCGCGGCGGTCCGGCCTCAAGCGCCACCTATCCAGGCCGCAGCTGCTCAGCCCCCGACGCCACCTGCAGAGGCTACAGCTTCTCAGCCAGCGGGGAAGGGAGGGGCGCCTCAACCTTCACCGGCCGGCCTGACCCCTGCAGCCGGCCATGGCGCGGGGCGCGACTTAGGCTGCCCTCCAGCGGTGGTCACTCCAGGGGCCCCAAAGCCCAGCGTGACAGTCTTCCCAGGCGAGCCGCGGGAGCCAAGCGTGGGGGACAACCTGGATCCCCTGGCATCTCAAGCGCGGGGCGTCGTGGCCCTTCTTGTTACAGCAACAACAAGCGCCGGGTCTCCAGCCCTCGGGCAAGCTCTCACCCTGATGGACCAGAGCGCCTTGCTCAGGCGCGGGGCCCTGACCCACGCCCATGACGCGCTCGACCGGCTCAGGGCAGATTTTCGAGACGCCGAGGCACACCTCGCCGCCGAGCGCTTGAGGCTCGCCATGGGGTGGCGTCAGCTTGACGCCTCCACCCGAGAGGCTCATAGAAGGGCTGAGGCCACCCTTGCGGAGGGCAAGAAGGAGGTCGCCGAGGCAAAGGCCGCTTGCGAGACCGCTCTTGCCAAGAAAACGGCGCTCACCAAGCGCTTCAAGGAAGCGGAAGCCGGCCTGAAGGCGCTTTGGGAGGAGGCCGCGCAAGCGCAGCAACTCTAGCTGCAGGAAGAAGACGTCATGGCCCGCGAGGAGAGGCTTGTAGACCGCGACTCTGAGCTTGCGAAGGTGATGGCCGAGCAGGCCACAGAGTGCGGGTGCCTGGAGACGCTGCAGCGTGAGGTGGTCGAGACCCAAGAAGCTGACGCCAAGCAGGTCTCCGAGGCCAACGCCAAGCTGGACGCCCGAGAGATGGAGGTTCAGGCCGCGGCTGAAGTAAGGGCGGCCTCGGGCCATGCCGCGCTTTCCTCCCTCGAGCAAAGGGCCCACTAGGCCCTGGGCTCTATTTGCAGGTTGAGTTTTGAGACTCCTCTCGCCCCTCAGGGTGCCAGCTACGCCGAGCTCTCTGCCAAGCTTGTGGGGGAACTCGAGAGCGCGGCCCAGGAGGTGGATGGCATCCTGGAAGAGGAAAGCTGCGATCTCTTCTCCGTGGCGGCGACCCGCGTCTTCAGCCATCTCCTCCTTCGCAATCTCAACTTTAAATTCGACGAGGTGACGGGCCCCGTGCCCGAAGAATCTCGCGGTGACCTGGCGGCGGCTATGGAGGGCCACGTGAGCGCGCTGCTTGAGAAATTCTTCTGCAACGACGGCAGTGAAGACTCTAGTGGCGAGCCTCCTTTTACCGTCCTGCAATAAATTGAATCCGCCTCGAGGGGCATAAGATGACAGTTTAAATTGTGGGGAATATTTCGAACTTTGTAATAACTGTTTGTGATCTGTGACTTCCCTTCTGTCGGATTCAGAGCTCCGCAAACTCAAAGAGGTTCTAACTCTGGGGCATGTGTGAAGATCCTTCCCAGCTCAAGCCTCGTCGCCGCGCAAGAAGATGGACTCAACGATTTACCCAGGTTCGGGCCACCTTGCGGTGTAAAACCCTACTCCTGCTTTTGGTGGATTGGCCTCACGAGGAGGTTTGCGGATGAACAGGTACAGTGGTTGAGCGACCTCGCGAGGGCTCTTTGATACGTCCATTTTGCATCATGATTATCTACTTATATTTACTTTGTTTTGTTGAATAATAATGCTTTGGGAAGTGATTCTAATGCCTTTTCTCTCATAATATGCAAGGTTTACACAAAGAGGGAGAATACTGGCAGCTGGAATTCTGGACCCAAGAAAAGCATGTCAGAGATACCTATTCTGCAGAACTCCAATGAAGCTGAAAATTTACGGAGATTATTTTTGTATTTAATAAAAATTACTGGAGCTGAAAACTACCGGAGGAGGGCCCCAGGTGGGCACAACCCACCAGGGCACGCCAGGCACCCTGGGCGCGCCCTGATGGGTTGTGCCCAGCCTGGCCCGCTTCCGGTGCCCATCTTTTGGTATAAATTCCCAAAAAACCTAAAAAAACTAGGAGGAGGACTTTCGGGATGAAGTGCGGCCGCCTCGAGGGCAGGAGCACTTTTGCCCTCCGGCGGAGCGATTCCGCCGGGGGAACTTCCCTCCCGGAGGGGGAAATCGGAGCTATCGTCATCACCAACACCCCTCTCATCTTTGGGAGGCCAATCTTCATCAACATCTTCAACAGCACCGTCTCCTCTCAAACCCTAGTTCATCTCTTGTGTTCAATCTTTGTACCGGAACCTCAGATTGGTACCTGTGGGTGACTAGTAGTGTTGATTACCTTGCGTAGTTGATTACTATATGGTTTATTTGGTGGAAGATTATATGTTAAGATCCATTATGCTATTTGATACTCCTCTGATCTTGAGCATGATTATTATTTGTGAGTAGTTACCTTTGTTCTTGAGGTCACGGGAGAGTCATGTTGCGAGTAATCATGTGAATTTGATATGTGTTCGATATTTTGATGATATGTATGTTGTGATTCCCTTAGTGGTGTCATGTGAACGTCGACTACATGACACTTCACCATTCATGGGCCTAAGGGAATGCATTGTGGAGTAGTTATTAGATGATGGGTTGCTAGAGTGACAGAAGCTTAAAGCCTAGTTTATGCGCTACTTCGTAAGGGGCTGATTTGGATCCACATGTTTAATGCTATGGTTAGACTTTGTCTTAATACTTTTCTCGTAGTTGCGGATGCTTGCGAGGGGGTTAATCATAAGTGGGTTGTTAGTTCAAGTAAGAACAGCACCTTAGCATCGGTCCACCCACATATCAAATTATCAAAGTAGCGAACATGAATTAAACCAACATGATAAAAGTGACTAGACGAAGTTCCCGTGTACCCTCAAGAACACTTTGCCTATTACTAATGATTGTTCTGGCCTGTCCTTTGCCTCACAAGGATTGGGCTACCTTGCTGCACCTTGTTTACCGTTACTGTTACTAGCTCGTTACAAATCATCTTGCTATCAAACTATCTATTACCTACAATTTCAGTGCTTGCAGAACTTACCGTGCTGAAAACCGCTTGCCATTTCCTTCTGCTCCTCATTGGGTTCGACCCTCTTACTTGTCGAAAGGACTATGATAGATCCCCTATACTTGTGGGTCATCAAGACTCTTTTCTGGCGCCGTTGCCGGGGAGTGAAGCGCTTTTGGTAAGTGGAAATTGGTAAGGAAAAACTTATACTACGTGCTGAAATTTATTGCTACTTGCTACTATGGAGAACAATCCTTTGAGGGGTTTGTTCGGGGTATCTTCACCTCGACCGGAACCACAATTAGTTACCCCTCAACCTACAGCACCTACTGAAAATGTTACTTATGAAATTCCTTCGGGTATGCTAGAACAACTGCTTGCTAAACCTTATGCAGGAGATGGATCTGAACATCCTGATATGCACCTTTTACATGTGAACGAAATATGTGGATTATTTAAGCTTGTAGGTTTACCCGGAGATGAAGTTAAGAAGAAGGTTTTCCCTTTATCTTTGGAGGGAAAAGCATTGACATGGTATAGGCTATGTGATGATCTTGGATCGTGGAACTGGAATCGTTTGCAATTGGAATTCCATCAAAAGATTTATCGTATGCATCTAGTTCATCGTGATCGGAATTATATATATAATTTTTGGCCTCGTGAAGGATAAAGTATTGCTCTATCTTGGGGGAGGCCTAAGTCAGTGTTATATTCATGCCCCAATCATGACATTCCGAGGGAAGTTATCATTCAGAATTTTTATGCTCGGCTTTCTCATAATGATCAATCCATGCTCGATACTTCTTGTGTTGGTTCTTATATGAAGAAGACTATTGATTTCAAGTGGGATCTCTTAGAAAGAAATAAACGCAACTCTGAAGATTGGGAACTCGACGAAGGTAATGAGTCAGGTATAAAGCTTGAATTTGATTGTGTTAAATCTTTTATGAATACCGATACTCTTCATAAGTTTAGCACTAAATATGGACTTGACTCTGCGATAGTAGCCTCTTTCTGTGAAGCATTTGCTACTCATGTTGACCTCCCTAAGGAGAAGTGGTTTAAATATCATCCCCCTATTAAATAAGAAATTAAAGAACCGGTCATAGCTAAAGAAGAAACCATCTTTTACAATGTTGATCCAGTTGTGCCTACCGCTTATATTGAAAAACCACCTTTCCCTGTTAGGATAAAGGAACATGCTAAGGTATCAACTGTGGTTCGTAAGAGTAATATAAGAGCACCTAAACTCCCTGAGCAAATTAAAGTAGAACCTAGTGTTGCGATGGTTAAAGATCTCTTGGTAGAAAATGTTGATGGGCATGTCATCTACCTTTGTGATGAAGCTGCTAGAATTGCTAAACCTGATAAGAAAGATAAACATAGACCTATAGAAGGCTTGCCCGTTGTCTCAGTTAGAATAGGACATCATTGCTACCATGGTTTATGTGATTTAGGTGCTAGTGTGAGTGATATCCCTTTTACCTTATACCAGGAAATTATGAATGAAATAGCACCTGCTGAAATGGAAGATATTGATGTTACTATAAAACTTGCTAATAGAGACACTATCACACCACTTGGGATTGTTAGAGATGTTGAAGTCTTGTGTGGAAAGTAAAATACCCTACTGATTTTCTAGTCCTTGGTTCCCCACAAGATGACTTTTGTCCCATTATCTTTGGTAGACCTTTCTTGAGCACCGTCAATGCTAAGATAGATTGTGAAAAACAAACCGTCGGTGTCAGTTTTGGTAATGTGTCTCATGAGTTTAATTTTTCCAAGTTTAGTAGACAACCTCGTGATAAATAATTATCTAGTAAGGATGAGATAATTGGTCTTGCTTCTATTGTTGTGCCTCCTACTGATCCATTAGAACAATATTTGCTCGACCATGAAAATGATATGCACTTGCGTGAAAGAAATGAAATAGATCAAATTTTCTTCGAACAACAACCTCTTCTGAAACACAATTTGCCTATTGAAACTCTTGGAGGTCCTCCTCCACCCAAAGGTGATCCTGTGTTTGAATTGAAACAATTGCCTGACACTTTGAAGTATGCTTATCTTGATGAGAAAAAGATATATCATGTTATTATTAGTGCTAACCTTTCAGAACATGAACAAGAAAGATTATTGAAAGTTCTAAGGAAGCACCGGGCTACTATTGGATATACTCTTGATGATCTTAAGGACATTGGTCCCACTCTATGTCAGCACAAGATTAATATGGAACCTGATGCTAAACTCGTTGTTGATCATCAACGTCGATTAAATCCCAAGATGAAAGAAGTGGTAAGAACTGAAATATTAAAGCTTCTGGAAGCAGGTATAATCTATCCCATAGCTGATAGTAGATGGGTAAGTCCCGTTCATTGTGTCCCTAAGAAAGGAGTATTATCGGTGTTCCTAATGATAAGAATGAACTCATTCCACAAAGAATTGTCACTGGCTATAGAATGGTAATTGATTTTAGAAAATTAAATAAAGCTACTAGGAAAGATCATTACACTTTGACTTTCATTGATCAAATGCTAGAGAGACTATCTAAGCACACACACTTTTGTTTCCTAGATGGATATTCTGGTTTCTATCAAATACCCGTGTCACAATCCGATCAAGAGAAAACCACCTTTACTTGCCCTTTTGGAACCTATGCTTATAGACGTATGCCTTTTGGTTTATGCAATGCACCTGCTACCTTTCAAAGATGTATGAATGATATATTCTCTGACTTTTGTGAAAAGATTGTGGAGGTTTTCATGGATGATTTTTTCCGTTTATGGAACTTCTTTTGATGATTGCTTAAGCAACCTTGATCGAGTTTTGCAGAGATGTGAACAAACTAATCTTGTCTTGATATGGGAGAAGTGCCACTTTATGGTTAATGAAGGTATTGTCTTGGGGCATAAAATATCTGAACGAGGTATTGAGTAGGATAAAGCTAAAGTTGATGCAATTGAGAAAATGCCATGTCCTAAAGATATTAAAGGTATTCGAAGTTTCCTTGGTCATGCTGGTTTTTATAGGAGGTTCATTAAAGACTTCTCTAAAATTCTAGGCCTCTTACTAATCGTTTGCAAAAGGATATCCCTTTTGTTTTTGATGATGATTATGTGGAAGCCTTTGAAACACTCAAGAAAGCCTTAACCTCTGCACCTATCGTTCAACCACCTGATTGGAACTTGCCTTTTGAAATTATGTGTGATGCTAGTGATTATGATGTTGGTGTTGTCCTAGGACAAAGAGTTGATAAGAAATTGAATGTTAACCATTATGCTAGTAAAACTCTAGACAGTGCCCAACGAAATTATGCCATTACTGAAAAGGAATTTTTAGCAGTTGTGTTTGCTTGTGATAAATTTAGATCCTATATTGTTGACTCCAAAGTTATTGTTCACACCGATCATGCTGTTATAAAATATCTTATGGAAAAAAAAGATGCTAAACCTAGACTCATTAGGTGGGTTCTTTTGCTTCAAGAATTTGACTTACAGATCGTTGATAGTAAAGGAGCTGAGAACCCCGTAGCTGATAACATGTCTAGGTTAGAAAATATTCTTGATGACCCGCTACCTATTGATGATAGTTTCCCTAACGAACAGCTAGCTGCAATAAGTGTCTCACACAACACACCTTGGTATGCTGATTATGCTAATTACATTGTCGCTAAATATATAGCACCTAGTTTCACATACCAACAAAAGAGAAAAAAATTCTATGATTTGAGACATTACTTTTGGGATGACCCACATCGAGTAGATGGTATTATTAGACGTTGTGTACCTGAGCATGAACAGGAACAAATCCTACGGAAATGTCATTCCAAAGCTTATGGAGGACATCATGCGGGAGATAGAACTTCTCACAAGGTATTGCAATCTGGTTTTTATTGGCCTACTCTCTTCAAGGATACCCACAAGTTTGTCTTGTCTTGTGATGAATGTCAAAGAATTGGTAATATCGGTAAGCGTCAAGAAATGCCTATGAATTATTCACTTGTTGTTGAACCATTTGACGTGTGGGGTTTTGATTACATGGGGCCTTTTCCTTCCTCTAACGGGTACACTCATATTTTAGTTGCGGTTGATTATGTCACTAAGTGGGTAGAAGCTATTCCAACTAGCAGTGCTGATCACCGCACGTCCATTAAAATGCTTAAAGAGGTTATCTTCCCGAGGTTTGGAGTCCCTAGATATTTAATGATCGATGGTGGCTCACACTTTATTCATGGTGCTTTTCGTAAGATGCTTGCTAAATATGATGTTAACCATAGAATTGCATCACCTATCATCCTCAATCTAGTGCTCAAGTAGAACTTAGCAATAGAGAAATAAAATTAATATTACAAAAAACTGTCAATAGGTCTCGTAAGAATTGGCCTAAGAAATTAGATGATGCACTTTGAGCCTATAGAACATCTTATAAAAATCCTATGGGTATGTCTCCATATAAAATGGTGTATGGGAAAGCTTGTCATTTGCCTCTAGAACTAGAACATAAAGCATTTTGGGCAATTAAAGAACTCAACTATGATTTCAAACTTGCCCGTGAGAAGAGGCTATTTGATATTAGCTCACTAGATGAATGGAGAACCCAAGCGTATGAAAATGCCAAGCCATTCAAAGAAAAAGTAAAAAGATGGCATGACAAAAGAATCCAAAAGCGGGAATTCAAAATAGGAGATCATGTTCTTTTATTCAACTCTCGTTTAAGATTTTTTGCAGGAAAACTTCTCTCAAAATGGGAAGGACCATATATTATTGAAGAGGTCTATCGTTCTGGAGCTATCAAGATTAATAACGCCGAAGGTACTAATCCGAAGGTAGTCAATGGACAAAGAATTAAGCATTATATCTCAGGTATGCCAATTAACGTTGAAAGCAATGTTATCCAAACCATGACACCGGAGGAACACATAAAAGAAATCTTCCGGAAGACTCCAGAATACTTAAAATTAGGAGGTACGTGATACGGTAAGTAAACGGACTCCGAAAAATCCGCAAAAATTGTTTTTGTCAGTTTTGGAATATTTTAGAATTTTGGAAATAAAAAAATAAACCGGAAGGTGATCGAGGTGAGCACGATACACCAGGGCATTCCAGGCACCCCTGGGCGTGCCCTGGTGGGTTGTGCCCACCTCGGATGCCTTCCAGACTCCTTTTTCCTTCCAAATACTTGTTTCCCAAGAATAAAAATTCTCTATATATACCCCTGATTGTTTTGACGACCGCATCGTAGAGAAATCCTCTGTTCTTGTTTCTTGCTATTTTCCTATCAGATCTGTCAAGTCAGGCATCATTTTTTCTCCCTCTCCTAACAATGTGGAAGAGGATGCCTGGCTAATGAAGATAGAGTTGAAGAGGGAGGAGCCGGAAGAAGCCTACAAGGAGGAGAAGGACAATGAAGCTAAGGTGGATTATCTCCCTGAAGGAGATCAATTCACGCCAGCAAAGGAGGGGGAGGAAGAAGATATCCTTCAACCTTATTACAGTCATCTCACCCCTATTGAAATCGAAGCCTTTAGAGCCTTCAAAGCGGTTCGTGTTCAGAATAAATTTCTCATCCGTGAAAATATCTTGTTGCAAGAACACATTGGAGCATCTTCTGAAGCTGAACTGTGACATCACATCACCACCACCTACATCAACACCTCCACCTTCTTCATCACCACCACCAAAGGAGACTTGAGCACATGGGTATGGGCACTCCCCTTGGCTTGAGCCAAGCTTGGGGGAGGTGCCCTGGTATCGTATCACCATCACTTTTATTCACCTTTACCTATTTTGGTTCTATCTTTAGTTTCCCTTTGCCTTAGTCGAATAAAAGTTTAGCGTGATCTATTTTCGTGTGTTAGTTTCGTGGCCTACCTATCTATGTAATCGAGTGAAAGTTATATAATAAAGTTTAGTTTGAGTTTTTGCTTCTCTACTTTCTTGTTGCAATCAAATAAAAGAAGGACAAATAAATGAAAAGAATCATATGCTAATCTTATGGTTAGTAATGACATCACATAAGGAAAAGTATAAGTAGTAAAATTTATTGGAGGTTGACAAACATAGCATTGGTCAATGATGCAATTCATGAAATAATTAATTAGGGAAGAGAAGATTCACATGCAAATACACTATCTTGGACATCTTTTATGATTGTGAGCCCCCATCAAATATTATGTGTCAAAATTGTTGACGTTGGACAAGGAAGACAATGTAATGAATTATGTTTGTTCATATCCACATAGAAGTTATATTGTCATAGATCCTTTAACATGTGGTGCTTGCCCAATATCTTTGCTAGCCAAAAATTCCGCACTAAGTAGAGATACTACTTGTGCATCCAAAAAACCAAACCCAAACTCTTTCCTTGAGTGTCCACCATACCTACCTATGGATCGAGAAAGATCCTTCAAGTAAGTTGTCATCGGTGCAACAAGGCAATAAAAATTGCTTCTAAAAGTGTTTTGATCAATTAGTGTAAGAGAAAATTGAGCGTTATACGAACTTATGATGGCAAAGTAATAAAAGCGACGGACTGCATAATAAAGGTTGCTATCATAGGGGGCAATATAGCGTCACGTTCTTTTACATTAAGGGATTGGGCATACAAATAAATAAGCGCATGACAACCTCTACTTCCCTCTGCGAAGGGCCTATCTTTTACTTTTATGCACTTACTTTTATGCAAGAGTCAAAGTATTCTTCCCTATTCCTTTTTACTTTTTCTTTTGCAAGCATCATGTGGTGAGGAAAGATCTAGGCACATATATCCAGTTGGATATGGGTGGGCATGAGCTCTTATTGTTGACATCACCCTTGAGGTGAGTGAGTTGGGAGGAAAAGCTATAAGCCCCTATCTTCCTACGTGTCCGGTTGAAACTTTTTGTTCGTGGGTATGCCGTGAGCGTTAGCAATCACAGAAGACTAAATGATAGTTGAGTATGTGGACTTGCCAAAAGGCTCCGACATGAGACCCTTCCTGAAAATATGATGAATTGTAGTTGCAAAGTTGACTGAGAACATAGTTTGTTGGTTTCCAATAAGGTTTATGCTTCATACTTCTATGTTGTGATGAATTGTTACTTGTTCAAGAGAAGCCTTATGATAAAAATATATTGAAATAAGTTCTTATGTTAGAGTTTGTTGTTGTTATGTTAATAAGCATGATGCTTCTATGTCCGTATTTTGTATTTATCGACACCTCTCTCTCAAACCATGTGGACATGCTTTTCAATATCGGCTTTCACTTGAGGACAAGCGAGTTCTAAGCTTGGGGGAGTTAATACGTCCATTTTGCATCATGATTTCCTACTGATATTTACTTTGTTTTATTGAATAATAATGCTTTGGGGAGTGATTCTAATGCCTTTTCTCTTATAATATGCAAGGTTTACACAAAGAGGGAGAATACTGGCAGCTGGAATTCTGGACCCAAGAAAAGCACGTCAGAGATACCTATTCTGCACAACTCCAATGAAGCTGAAAATTTACGGAGATTATTTTTGTATTTAATAGAAATTACTAGAGCTGAAAACTACCGGAGGAGGGCCCCCAGGTAGGCACAACCCACCAGGGCGCGCCAGGCCCCCCTAGGCGCGCCCTGATGGGTTGTGCCCAGCCTGGCCCGCTTCCGGTGCCCATCTTCTGGTATAAATTCCCAAAAAACCTAAAAAAAACTAGGAGGAGGACTTTCGGGACGAAGCGCCGCCGCCTCGAGGCGGAACTTGGGCAGGAGCACTTTTGCCCTCCGGCGGAGCGATTCCTCCGGGGGAACTTCCCTCCCGGAGGGGGAAATCGAAGCTATCGTCATCACCAACACCCCTCTCATCTTTGGGAGGCCAATATTCATTAACATCTTCAACAACACCATCTCCTCTCAAACCCTAGTTCATCTCTTGTGTTCAATCTTTGTACCAGAACCTCAGATTGGTACCTGTGGGTGACTAGTAGTGTTGATTACCTTGCGTAGTTGATTACTATGTGGTCTATTTGGTGGAAGATTATATGTTCAGATCCATTATGCTATTTAATACTCCTCTGATCTTGATCTTGATTATTATTTGTGAGTAGTTACCTTTGTTCTTGAGGTCATGGGAGAAGTCATGTTGCGAGTAATCATGTGAATTTGATATGTGTTCGATATTTTGATGATATGTATGTTGTGATTCCCTTAGTGGTGTCATGTGAACGTTGACTACATGACACTTCACCATTCATGGGCCTAAGGGAATGCATTGTGGAGTAGTTATTAGATGATGGGTTGCTAGAGTGACAGAAGATTAAACCCTAGTTTATGCGCTACTTCGTAAGGGGCTGATTTGGATCCACATGTTTAATGCTATGGTTAGACTTTGTCTTAATACTTTTCTCGTAGTTGCGGATGCTTGCGAGGGGGTTAATCATAAGTGGGTTGTTAGTTCAAGTAAAAACATCACCTTAGCACCGGTCCACCCACATATCAAATTATCAAAGTAGCGAACACGAATTAAACCAACATGATAAAAGTGACTAGACGAAGTTCCCGTGTACCCTCAAGAACACTTTGCCTATTACTAGTGATTGTTCTGGCCTGTCCTTTGCCTCAAAAGGATTGGGCTACCTTGCTGCACCTTGTTTACCATTACCGTTACTAGCGCGTTACAAATTATCTTGCTATCAAACTATCTATACCTACAATTTCAGTGCTTGCAGAAATTACCTTGCTGAAAACCGCTTGCATTTCCTTCTGCTCCTCGTTGGGTTCGACCCTCTTACTTATCGAAAGTACTACAATAGATCCCCTATACTTGTGGGTCATCAAGACTCTTTTCTGGCACCGTTGCCGGGGAGTGAAGCGCTTTTCGTAAGTGAAATTGGTAAGGAAAAACTTATACTACGTGCTGGAAATTATTGCTACTTGGTACTATGGAGAACAATCCTTTGAGGGGTTTGTTCGGGGTATCTTCACCTCGACCGGAACCACAATTAGTTACCCCTCAACCTACAGCACCTACTGAAAATGTTACTTATGAAATTCCTTCGGGTATGCTAGAACAACTGCTTGCTAAACCTTATGCAGGAGATGGAACTGAACATCCTGATATGCACCTTTTACATGTGAACGAAATATGTGGATTATTTAAGCTTGCAGGTTTACCCGGAGATGAAGTTAAGAAGAAGGTTTTCCCTTTATCTTTGGAGGGAAAAGCATTGACATGGTATAGGCTATGTGATGATCTTGGATTGTGGAACTGGAATCGTTTGCAATTGGAATTCCATCAAAAGTTTTATCCTATGCATCTAGTTAATCGTGATCGGAATTTTATATATAATTTTTGGCCTCGTGAACGAGAAAGTATCGCTCTAGCTTGGGGGAGGCTTAAGTCAATGCTATATTCATGCCCCAATCATGACATTCCGAGGGAAGTTATCATCCAGAATTTTTATGCTCGGCTTTCTCATAATGATCAATCCATGCTCGATACTTCTTGTGATGGTTCTTATATGAAGAAGACTATTGATTTCAAGTGGGATCTCTTAGAAAGAATTAAATGCAACTCTGAAGATTGGGAACTTGACGAAGGTAATGAGTCAGGTATAAAGCTTGAATTTGATTGTGTTAAATCTTTTATGAATACCGATACTTTTCACAAGTTCAGCACTAAATATGGACTTGACTCTGAGATAGTAGCCTCTTTCTACGAAGCATTTGCTACTCACGTTGATCTCCCTAAGGAGAAGTGGTTTAAATATCATCCCCCTATTAAAGAAGAAATTAAAGAACCGGTCATAGCTAAAGAAGAAACCATCTTTTACAATGTTGATCCGGTTGTGCCTACCGCTTATATTGAGAAACCACCTTTCCCTGTTAGGATAAAGGAACATGCTAAGGTATCAAATGTGGTTCGTAAGAGTAATATAAGAGCACCTAAACCCCCTGAGCGTCGGCAGGGCCCATCCCCATGCGTACCTCAGCCGTAGCTGGAACGCCAGGTCGTGATGCCTGAGCTGAACCAAGAGGTGAGGGGCTACGGGCGCTAGTTAAGGTTCCTGGGGCGCAATGCTCAAGAGCACCCCTTTGATGCACAAGTGGCCCGCTCGAGAGTCCTCGCGCTCTGCGTCGGCAGGGCCCAGCCCCGCGCGTACCTCAGCCGTCGCTGGAACACCAGGTCGCGATGCCTGAACTGAACCAAGAGGTGAGGTACTACGGGCGCTAGTGAAGGTTCCTGAGACGCGATGCTCAAGAACCCCCCCTTGACGCGCAAGCGACCCGCTCGAGAGTCCTTGTGCTCTGCGTCGGCAGGGCCTAGCCCCACGCGTACCTTAGCCGTCGCTGGAACACCAGGTCGCGATGCCTGAACTGAACCAGGAGGTGAGGGGCTACGGGCGCTAGTGAACGTTCCTGAGACGCGATGCTCAAGAACCCCCCTTGACGTGCAAGCAGCTCTCGTGAAGAATAATCCTGCGCACAGGAAACCATGCTTGGAGCGTCGCACGCTTGCCGGCTTACACTTGGGTGTCACGCGAGGAGACTAGACACCAAGGGCCTTGGTGGGGTGACGTGCGCGGAGGTAGAGCCGCGAGCCAGAGCCCGGTCCCTTGGGTTTTTCGGTGTTGCTGGGACTAACCCGAGCACAGGCACCGTGTCCAGCCCCCGCTCGTGCGAGGTACAAGGGGAAACTGGTGAGTGTAGAGCTCAGTCGATCCTCCACCAGCGCGGAGCATGGGGCTTCCACTGGGTGTGGGCATAGTCGTGGTTCGACAGTATCTCCGCCAGTGCGGAGCATGGGGCTTCCACTTGGGCGTGGGCGGGAGTCCTCCCGAGGCCAAGGGGTGGCCCTTCGGGAGGCTCCGGGGCATGTACAGCCCCAACCTCAGTATTACATGAGAGGGTCACGGGCGGCGATTAAAGAGGTGTCTGACACCCCGGGCACATGGCTCAGGAGCTCCTTCCTTAGTTCTTCAGGCGGGTTGCGCCTCACTCTTCGTGCATCTGCGTGTGCATGAAACCTGTGACATGGGGGGCGACGCGCATCGGGTGGTCATCCCGAGGCCACCACACGAGGAGGTTCGACACCGAGGACCCCAGGAGGTGATGTGTATGGGGGCAGCCCGTCAGACAGAGCTTAGTCACTCGGGTTTAGCGACGCTGTAGGGACGGACCAGAGCACAGACGCCGTGTCGTGTTCCTTCCTGGAATGAACAAGGGAAAACCAACCTATGCATGGCGCCCGAGGTGACGAAACACCAAACTAGCAGTCATACACATTAAGCCATGCCCTTACTCACCTACTCCCGGCAATCCCCTGAACAGGCGAGACACCAAGGACCTCAGGAGGTGACGTGCACGGGAGCAAGCCCGTGAGACAGAGCTCGATCGCCTGGATTTATCAACGCTGCAGGGACGCACCCGAGCACAGACGCTGTGTCTAACACCAGCCAAGGGATATTCAAAAGACGGGTCGCGGGGGCACGGCGATTTCAAATGGTGGTGAAGCACCGAACACTAGGCTTAACCAAATAACATAAACTCTAAAAGAGATAACACAGTCAGAATCGGGGCTCCGGGGACCCAGAAAGGTTCCAACACTTGGGTGCACTCGCTCTCCTGCCCTACTTTGCCTCACAACCTCACGGCGACTCTCCGACGGCTCGAGCCAAGGCAGACGAACAAAGGACAAACAGTTTACCCAGGTTCGGGCCACCTCGCGGTGTAAGACCCTACTCCTACTTGTCTGGATTGCTTGAGGATGAGGATGAGTACAAGGTGTGTTCTTTCCTGCCTAGGGTTCTCTCTTCCTCTACGGTGGCTGGTTCCTACTCTTATATTGTCCTTGGTCCTCTTCCCCCAAAAACATAAGGCGGGAAGGGTTGCCACAACGGTCAGTTTGAAGGGGGACAGGACTGCAGCCTATCCTGAACAAAGCGGTCTTCGCCTGTCAAAGCTCCTCGTCATGACATGTGATGACCCACAAGTATTGGGGATCAATCGTAGTCCTTTCGATAAGTAAGAGTGTCGAACCCAACGAGGAGCAAAAGGAAATGACAAGCGGTTTTCAGCAAGGTAATTTCTGCCAGCACTTAAATTGTAGGTAACAGATAGTTTGATAGCAAGATAATTGGTAACGAGCAAGTAACGGTAACGGTAAATAAAGTGCAGCAAGGTAGCCCAATCCTTTTGTGGCAAAGGATAGGCCAGAACAGTCTCTAGTAATAGGCAAAGTGTTCTTGAGGGTACACGGGAGTTTCATCTAGTCACTTTTATCATGTTGGTTTGATTTGTGTTCGCTACTTTGATAATTTGATATGTGGGTGGACCGGTGCTTGGGTGCTGTTCTTACTTGAACAACCTCCCACTTATGATTAACCCCCTCGCAAGCATCCGCAACTACGAGAAAAGTATTAAGACAAAATCTAACCATAGCATTAAACGTTTGGATCGAAATCAGCCCCTTACGAAATAGCACATAAACTAGGGTTTAAGCTTCTGTCACTCTAGCAACCCATCATCTACTAACTACTCCACAATGCATTCCCTTAGGCACATGAATGGTGAAGTGTCATGTAGTCGACGTTCACATGACACCACTAAGGGAATCACAACATACATATCATTAAAATATCGAACACATATCAAATTCACAAGATTACTTGCAACATGACTTCTCCCGTGACCTCAAGAACAAAGGTAACTACTCACAAATAATAATCATGCTCAAGATCAGAGGGGTATTGAATAGCATTATGGATCTTAATATATAATCTTCCACCAAATAAACCCTATAGTAATCAACTATGCAAGGTAATCAACACTACTAGTCACCCACAGGTACTAATCTGAGGTTCCGGTACAAAGATTGAACACAAGAGATGAACTAGGGCTTGAGAGGAGATGGTGATGTTGAAGATGTTGATGAAGATTGGCCTCCCAAAGATGAGAGGGGTGTTGGTGATGACGATGGCTTCGATTTCCCCCTCCGGGAGGGAAGTTCCCCCGGCGGAATCGCTCCGCCGGAGGGCAAAAGTGCTCCTGCCCAAGTTCCGCCTCAAGGCGACGGCGCTCCGTCCCGAAAGTCCTCTTCTTATTTTATTTTTCTAGGTCAAAAGTGATTATATACCAGAAGATGGGCACCGGAGGTGGGCCGAGGAGGGCACAACCCACCAGGGTGCGCCCAGGGGGGCCTGGCGCGCCCTGGTGTCTTGTGCCCACCAAGGTGGCCCCTCCGGTAGTTCTTTGCTCCAGTATTTTTTATTAATTCCAAAAATAATATCCATAAAGTTTCAGCTCCGTTGGAGATGTGCAGAATAGGTAACTCTGATGTGCTTTTTTTAGGTCCAGAATTCCAGCTGCCGGTATTCTCCCTCTTTGTGTAAACCTTGCATATTATGAGAGAAAAGCATTAGAATCACTCCCTAAAGCATTATTATTCAACAAAACATAATAAATAACAATAGGAAATCATGATGCAAAATGGATGTATCAACTCCCCCAAGCTTAGACCTCGCTTGTCCTCAAGCGAAAAGCCGAAATTGAAAAGCATGTCCACATGGTTTGAGAGAGAGGTGTCGATAAAAAAAAATACAGACATAGAAGCATCATGCTTATTATCATAACAGCAACAAACTCTATCATAAAACTTATTCATATACTTTCATCATATAACTTCTCATGAACAAGTAACAATTCATCACAACATAGAAGTATAAAGCATAAACCTTATTGAGAACTAACAAACTATGTTCTCAGTCAACTTCACAACTACAATTCATTATATTTTTAGGAAGGGCCTCATGTTGGAGCCTTTTGGCAAGTCCACATACTCAACCATCATTTAGTCTTCTATGATTGCTAACACCCACAGCATACCCATGAGCAAAAAATTTCAACCGGACACATAGAAAGATAGGGGCTTATAGTTTCGCCTCCCAACGTATTCACCTCAACGGTGATGTCAACAATAATAACTCATGCCCACTCACATCCAACTGGATATATGTGCCTAGATCTTTCCTCACCACATGATGCTTGCAAAAGAAAAAAGAAAAAAGGAATAGGGAAGAATACTTTGACTCTTGCATAAAAGTAAATACATAAAAGTAAAGGATAGTCCCTTCGGAGAGGGAAGCGGAGGTTGTCATGCGCTTTTTGGTTTGTATGCCCAATCCCTTAATGTAAAAGAACGTCACGCTATATTGCCCCCTATGATAGCAACCTTTATTATGCAGTCCGTCACTTTTATTACTTTGCCATCATAAGTTCGTATAGCGCTCAATTTTCTCTTACACTAATTGATCAAAACACTTTTAGAAGCAATTTTTTTATTGCCTTATTGCACCGATGACAACTTACTTGAAGGATCTTACTCGATCCGTAGGTAGGTATGGTGGACTCTCAAAGAATAATTTGGGTTTGGGTTTTTTGGATGCACAAGTAGTATTTCTACTTAGTGCGGACTTTTTGTCTAGCAAAGATATTGAGCAAGCACCACATGTTGAAGGATCTATAACAATATAACTTCTATGTGGATATGAAGAAACATAAATCATTAAGTTGTCTTCCTTGTCCAGCGTCAACAATTTTTGACATATAATATTTAATGGGGGCTCACAATCATAAAAGATGTCCAAGATAGTATATTTGCATGTGGATCTTCTCTTCCCTTATTAATTCTTTCATGAATTGCATCATTGACCAATGCTATGTTTGTCAATCTCCAATAAATTTTACCACTTATACTTTTCTTTTTGTGATGTCATTACTTACCATAAGATTAGCATATGATTCTTTTCCATTTATTTCTCTTTCCTTTTATTTTGATTGCAACAAGAAAGTAAAGAGGCAAAAACTCAAACTAAACTTTATTGTATAACTCTCACTCAATTACATAGATAGATAGGCCACAAAACTAACACACGAAAATAGATCATGCTAGACTTTTATTCAACTAAATCAAAGGAAAACTAAAGATCGAACTAAAATAGGTAAAGGTGAATAAAAGTGATGGTGATACGATACCGGGGCACCTACCCATAGCTTGGCTCAAGCCAAGGGGAGTGCCCATACCCGTGTGCTCAAGTCTTCTTTGGTGGTGGTGATGAAGAAGGTGGTGGTGTAGCCTTCTTCTTCAACTTATATTTAAGCATGAAATTTTCCTCCCTTAGATCATCATTCTCCAACTCGAGCTTTAATATCTTTTTGCATAATGCCGCCTTGCTCTCCTGCAGAAAACGAGATGGGATAAATTGAACCTCAGGTTTGTAACCTCTAGGGAGGCTTGACTTCATGAATTCCACATGCATGTCTCTAGGTTGAGGTAGTGGGTCATCCTCTTCCTCGAAGCTATCATCCTTTGTTTCCTTCATAGCGGCGTCTTCCTCCTCATCTCAGGTCCATCCATAATGCTCCACTTCTCCATAGGCCTTGGGGTTTGCAAAATCGTCAGCAACATAGCTCTCCCCCTCCGAATCTTGAGACGACATATTTTTAGATCTGCTAGGAAAAACAGCACGAAACAAGAAAAGAGGATTTTTCTGCGATGCAATCATCAAAATAGTCGGGGTATATATAGAGAATTTTTATTCTTGGGAAACAAGCATATGGAAGGAGAACGGAGCCGGTAAGGTGTGCGAGGTTGGCACAACCCACCAGGGCGCGCCCAAGGGGGCCTGGCGCGCCCTGGTGTATCGTGCTCACCTCGATCACCTTCCGGTTTATTTCTTAAATTCCAAAATTTTCTAATATTCCAAAACTGACAAAAAATATTTGTGCGGATTTTTCGGAGTCTGTTTACTTACCGTATCACGTACCTCCTATTTTTCAGAATTCTGGAGTGTTCCGGAAGGTTTCTTTTATGTGTTCCTCCGGTGTCATGGTTTGGGTAACATTGCTTTCAACGTTAATAGGTGTACCTGAGATATAGTGCTTAATTCTTTGTCCATTGACCACCTTCGGGTTAGTACCTTCGCCATTATTAATCTTGATAGCTCCCGAATGATAAACCTCTTCGATAATATAAGGTCCTTCGCATTTGGAGAGAAGCTTACCTGCAAAAAATCTTAAACGAGAGTTGAACAAAAGAACATAGTGTTGGAAATATGCCCTAGAGGCAATAATAAAATGGTTATTATTATATTTCCTTGTTCATGATAATCGTTTATTATCCATGCTATAATTGTATTGATTGGAAACTCAATTGCATGTGTGGATACATAGACAACACTGTGTCCCTAGTATGCCTCTAGTAGACTAGCTTGTTGATCAAAGATGGTCAAGGTTTCCTGGCCATAGACATGAGATGTCATTTGATAACGGGATCAAATCATTAGGAGAATGATGTGATGGACAAGACCCAAACTATGAACGTAGCATATGATCATGTCAGTTTATTGCTATTGTTTTCTGCATGTCAAGTATCTGTTCCTATGACCATGAGATCATGCAACTCACTGACACCGGAGGAATACCTTGTGTGTATCAAACGTCACAACGTAAATGGGTGACTATAAAGAGGCTCTACAGGTATCTCCGAAGGTGTCTGTTGAGCTGGCATGGATCGAGACTGGGATTTGTTACTCCGTATGACGAAGAAGTATCTCAGGGCCCACTCCGTAATACAACATCACAATAAGCCTTGCAAGCAAAGTGACTAAAGTGTTAGCCACAGGATCTTGTATTACGGAACGAGTAAAGAGACTTGCCGGTAACGAGATTGAACTAGGTATAGAGATACCGACGATCGAATCTCGGGCAAGTAACATACCGAAGAACAAAGGGAACAGTATACAGGATTAACTGAATCCTTGACATAGAGGTTCAACCGATAAAGATCTTCGTAGAATATGTAGGAACCAATATGGGCATCCAGGTCCCGCTATTGGTTATTGACCGTAGAGGTGTCTTGGTCATGTCTACATAGTTCTCGAACTCGTAGGGTCTGCACACTTAACGTTCGGTCACGTTTCGGTAGTATTGAGTTATGTATGGTGGTGACCGAAGGTTGTTCGGAGTCCCGGGTGAGATCCTGGACGTCACGAGGAGCTCCGGAATGGTCCGGAGGTAAATATTTATATATAGGAAGTCCCGTTTTGCTCACCGGAAAAGTTTCGGGTATTTTCGGTAGTGTACCGGGAGTGCTGGGAGGGTTCCGGGGGTCCATCGGGAGGGGCCACCCACGCCGGAAGGCCACATGGGCCTTAGGGGTGGCGCACCAGCCCTTGGTGGGCTGGGCAAGCCAGCCCCTAAGGGCCCATGCGACTAGGAGGTGGGAAAAGGCAAAAGCCCAAAAGGGGGAAGGGTTTCCTAGTGGGGGAGGAATCCTACTAGGAGTAGGATTGGAGTTGGACTCCCCCTCCTCCCCACTTCGGCCGACTCCTAGGGGGTTCCCTAGGGGCGCCGGCCCCTCCCCTCCCTCCTATATATACTAGAGGGAGAGAGGGCCAAAGACACACAACCCTAAAGGCCACGGTGCAGCCCTCTCTCCCAATAGATTGTTTCCTCTAGTTTTCGGCGGTGCTTAGGCGAAGCCCTGCTGGAATAGTTCCACCACCACCGCCGCCGCGCCGTCGTGCTGCCGGAGAACTCATCTACCTCTCCGCTCCCTCTTGCTGGATCAAGAAGGCAGAGATCGTCATCGAGCTGTACGTGTGCTGAACGTGGAGGTGCCGTCCGTTCGGCGCTAGATCGTGATTGGATCGCGGGACGGCTAGCGATTTGGATCGTGAAGACGTTCGACTACATCAACCTCATTTCTCAACGCTTCCTGCTTAGCGATCTACAAGCGTATGTAGATCCACTCTCCCTCTCATAGATGCTCATCACCATGGATAGATATTGCGTGTGCGTAGGAAAAAATTTGTTTCCCATGCAACGTTCCCCCAACAGTGGCATCATAAGCTAGGTCTATGCATAGATGAGATCACGAGTAGAACACAAAGGAGTTTGTGGGCGTTGATGCTCAGATTGCTACCTCCCTTGGCCTTTTCTTGATTCAGCGGTATTGTGGGATGAAGCGGGCCGGACCAACATTACTCGTACACTTATGAGAGACCGGTTCCATCAACTGACATGTAACCTTGTTGCATAAAGATGGCTGGCGGGTGTCTGTCTCTCCCACTTTAGTTGGATCGGATTCGACAAAGGCGGTCCTTGAGAAGGTTGAATAGCAATTTGTGTATCACCGTTGTGGTTTTTGCATAGGTAAGAATCGTTCTTGCTAGATACCCGTAGCAGCCACGTAAAACATGCAACAACAATTAGAGGACGTCTAACTTGTTTTTGCAGGGTATGTTGTGATGTGATATGGCCAATTACATGATGATATATATGTGATGTATGAGATGATCATGTATTGTATAGAATATAACGACTTGCATGTCGATGAGTACGGCAACCGGCAGGAGCCATAGGGTTGTCTTTAATTTATTTTCGCCGTTTTGCTTTACTTTATCGCTATGAGTTAGCAATAGTTGTAGAAGCAACACTTGGCGCGACAACCTCATGGCGACACGTTGATGGAGATCAAGATGATGGAGATCATGGTGTCATGCCGGTGACGATGGAGATCATGCCGGTGCTTTGGAGATGGAGATCAAAAGCACAAGTTCATGGCCATATCATGTCACTTATGATTTGCATGTGATGTTAATCCTTTTATGCATCTTATTTTGCTTAGGACGACGGTAGCATTATAAGGTGATACCTCACTAAAATTTCAAGATAAAATTGTGTTCTCCCCGAGTGTGCACCGTTGCGAAAGTTCGTCGTTTTGAGACACCACGTGATGATCGGGTGTGATAGACTCTACGTTCACATACAACGGGTGCAAGCCTGTGTTGCACATGCGGAACACTCGGGTTAAACTTGACAAGCCTAGCATGTTTAGACATGGGCTCGGAACACAAGAGACCGAAAGGTCGAACATGAGTCATATAGTAGATATGATCAACATGAAGATGTTCACCATTGAAACCATCTCAACTCACGTGATGATCGGACTTGAGTTGGTGAATTTGGATCATGTGACACTCGAATGACCGGAGGGATGTCAATTTGAGTGGGAGTTTTCAAGTAATATGATTAACTAAACTCATTATCTTGAACAATAGTCTAAGTTGTCTTTGCAAAATTTATATTGTAGATCAATGGCTCGCGCAGTAGCTCCCCTGAATTTTAATGCGTTCCTAGAGAAAGCTAAGTTGAAAAATGATGGAAGTAACTTTGTGGACTGGACCCATAATCTAAGGATTATCCTTACGGCTTCCCAAAAGGCTTATGTCCTTGATGCACCGCTTGGTGATCCACCCGCTCCAGCAGAGTCTGCAGACGTTGCAAACGCCTGGCAGGCACGTTCTGATGATTACTCAATAGTTCAATGTGCAATGTTGTATGGCTTAGAACCGGGACTTCAAAGACGTTTTGAACGTCATGGAGCATATGATATGTTCCTGGAGTTGAATTTTATCTTTCAGAAGAATGCCCGGATCGAGAGGTATGAGACCTCCGATAAGTTCTATGCCTGCAAGATGGAGGAGAACGGGTCTGTCAGTGAACACATACTCAAAATGTCTGGGTATTCCACCCGTCTGGCTAAATTGGGTATGCCCCTTCCGCCAGAGGCGATCACTGACAGAGTTCTTCAATCACTGCCACCTAGCTACAAGAGCTTCGTGTTGAACTATAACATGCACGGGATGAACAAGTCAGTCGCCGAGCTGTTTGCGATGGTGAAAGTCGCTGAGTCTGAGATTCAAAAGGAGCATCAAGTGTTGATGGTCAATAAAACCACTGGTTTCAAGAAGAATGGCAAGGGCAATAAGGGTAACTCCAAGAAGAGTGGCAAAGTAGTTGCCCCTCCCGTGAAAAAACCCAAGGCTGGACCCAAGCCAGAAACTGAGTGCTTTCATTGCAAGGGAACTGGTCACTGGAAGCGGAACTGCCCCAAGTATCTGGCTGACAAGAAGGCGGCCAACACCAAACAAGGTATATATGATATACATGTTATTGATGTGTACCTTACCAACTCTCGTTGTAGTGCCTGGGTATTTGATACCGGTTCGGTTGCTCACATTTGCAACTCAAAACAGGAACTGCGGAATAGACGGAGACTGGCAAAGGACGAAGTGACGATGCGCGTGGGAAATGGTTCCAAGGTTGATGTGTTCACCATCGGCACGCTCGCTCTTCGATTACCATCGGGATTAGTGATGAACCTGAATAATTGTTATTTAGTGCCTGCGTTAAGCATGAACATTATATCTGGATCTTGTTTATTGCAAGACGGTTACTCATTTAAATCATAGAATAATGGTTGTTCTATTTATATGAGTAATATCTTTTATGGTCATGCACCCAATGTGAGGGGTTTATTCTTATTGAATCTCAATAGTGATGATACACATGTTCATAACATTGATGCCAAAAGATGTAGAGTTGATAATGATAGTACCACTTTCTTGTGGCACTGCCGCTTAGGTCATATTGGTGTAAAACGCATGAAGAAGCTCCATGTTGATGGACTTTTGGAGTCACTTGATTTTGAATCACTTGACACATGTGAACCATGCCTCATGGGCAAGATGACTAAGACCCCGTTCTCTGGAACAATGGAACGGGCAAGTGACTTGTTGGAAATCATACATACTGATGTATGCGGTCCAATGAGCATTGAGGCGCGCGGTGGATATCGTTATTTTCTCACCTTCACTAATGACTTAAGTAGATATGGGTATATTTACTTAATGAAACACAAGTTTGAAACGTTTGAAAAGTTCAAGCAATTTCAGAGTGAAGTTGAGAATCATCGTAACAAGAAGATCAAATTCCTGCGACCTGATCGAGGAGGAGAATATCCGAGTTATGAGTTTGGCAGTCACTTAAGACAATGTGGAATTGTTTCACAATTGACACCGCCTGGAACACCACAGCGTAATGGTGTGTCCGAACGTCGTAATCGAACCTTATTGGATATGGTGCCATCTATGATGTCTCTTGCCGATTTGCCACTATCGTTTTGGGGTTATGCATTAGAGACAGCTACATTCACTTTAAATAGGGCACCATCGAAATCCGTTGAGACGACGCCATATGAACTGTGGTTTGGCAAGAAGCCAAAGTTGTCGTTTCTTAAAGTTTGGGGATGTGATGCTTATGTCAAAAAGCTTCAGCCTAAAAAGTTGGAAGCCAAAGCAGAGAAATGCGTCTTCATAGGATACCCAAAAGAGACAGTTGGGTATACCTTGTATCTCAGACCCGAAGGCAAAGTGTTTGTCGCTAAAAACAGAACATTTCTTGTTAAAGAGTTTCTCTCAAAAGAATTGAGTGGGAGGAAAATAGAACTTGATGAGGTTGTTGAACCTTTACTTCAACCAGAGAGTAGCGCAGCGCAGAAAGATGTTTCTGTAGAGCCTACACCGGTTGAAGAGGAAGTTAATGATGATGATCATGAAGCTCCGGATCAAGTTGCCATCAAACCTCGGAGGTCGACAAGGACGTGTACTGCTCCTGAGTGGTACGGCAACCCTGTCTTCGAGGTCATGTTGTTGGACAACGATGAACCTACGAGCTATGGAGAAGCGATGATGGGCCCGGATTCCGAGAAATGGTTAGAGGCCATGAAATCCGAGATGGGATCCATGTATGAAAACAAAGTATGGGCTTTGGAAGTATTACCTGAAGGGCGAAAGGCCATTCAGAACAAATGGATCTTTAAGAGGAAGACGGACGCGGACGGTAATGTCACCGTCTATAAAGCTCGACTTGTGGCAAAGGGTTTTTCACAAGTTCAAGGAGTGGACTACGATGAGACCTTCTCACCCGTAGCGATGCTTAAGTCCGTCATAATCATGTTAGCAATAGCTGCATTTTTCGATTATGAAATTTGGCAGATGGATGTTAAAACAGCGTTCCTTAATGGTTTCCTTAAGGAAGAGTTGTATATGATGCAACCAGAAGGTTTTGTCGATCCAGAGAATGCTGACAAAGTTTGCAAACTCCAGCGATCCATTTATGGACTGGTGCAAGCATCTCGTAGTTGGAATCTTCGCTTTGATGAGGTGATCAAAGCGTTCGGGTTTATACAAGTTTACGGAGAAGCTTGTATTTACAAGAAAGTGAGCGGGAGCTCTATAGCGTTTCTAATATTATATGTGGATGACATATTGCTGATTGGAAACAATATAGAAATGTTGGAAAGCATGAAGGAATATTTGAACAAGAGTTTTTCAATGAAGGACCTAGGAGAAGTTGCTTTCATATTAGGCATCAAGATCTATAGAGATAGATCGAGACGCTTAATAGGACTTTCACATAGCACATACCTTGACAAGGTTTTGAAGAAGTTCAAAATGGATCAGTCCAAGAAGGGGTTCTTGCCTGTATTGCAAGGTGTGAAGTTGAGTAAGTCTCAATGTCCAGTGACTGCAGAAGATAGAGAAAAGATGAGTGTCGTCCCCTATGCTTCAGCCATAGGCTCTATCATGTATGCAATGCAGTGCCCAAGACCCGATGTCAGCCTTGCCATAAGTATGGCTGGAAGGTTTCAAAGTGATCCAGGAATGGAACACTGGACGGCGGTCAAGAATATCCTTAAGTATCTGAAAAGGACTAAGGACATGTTTCTCGTTTATGGAGGTGATCAAGAGCTCGTCGTAAAGGGTTACGTCGATGCAAGCTTTGACACTGATCCAGATGACTCTAAGTCTCAAACCGGATACGTATTTATTCTTAATGGGGGTGCGGTAAGCTGGTGCAGTTCCCAGCAGAGCATAGTAGCTGATTCTACATGCGAAGCGGAGTACATCGCTGCCTCGGAGGTGGCGAAGGAAGGTGTCTGGATGAAGGAGTTCATGACAGATCTTGGAGTAGTGCCCAGTGCACTAAACCCAATGACTCTGTTCTGTGACAACACTGGTGCCATTGCTCTGGCCAAGGAACCAAGGTTTCACAAGAGGACCAGACACATAAAGCGACGTTTCAATTCCATCCGCGATTACATCAAGGAGGAGGACATAAATATTTGCAAATTCCACATGGATCTGAATGTCGCAGTCCCGATGACTAAACCTCTTCCAAGGGCTAAACATGATCAACACCAGAACTGTATGGGTGTTAGATTCATTACAATGTAAATCACATAGCGATGTGAGCTAGATTATTGACTCTAGTGCAAGTGGGAGACTGTTGGAAATATGCCCTAGAGGCAATAATAAAATGGTTATTATTATATTTCCTTGTTCATGATAATCGTTTATTATCCATGCTATAATTGTATTGATTGGAAACTCAATTGCATGTGTGGATACATAGACAACACTGTGTCCCTAGTATGCCTCTAGTAGACTAGCTTGTTGATCAAAGATGGTCAAGGTTTCCTGGCCATAGACATGAGATGTCATTTGATAACGGGATCACATCATTAGGAGAATGATGTGATGGACAAGACCCAAACTATGAACGTAGCATATGATCGTGTCAGTTTATTGCTATTGTTTTCTGCATGTCAAGTATCTGTTCCTATGACCATGAGATCATGCAACTCACTGACACCGGAGGAATACCTTGTGTGTATCAAATGTCACAACGTAACTGGGTGACTATAAAGATGCTCTACACGTATCTCCGAAGGTGTCTGTTGAGCTGGCATGGATCGAGACTGGGATTTGTTACTCCGTATGACGGAGAGGTATCTCAGGGCCCACTCGGTAATACAACATCACAATAAGCATTGCAAGCAAAGTGACTAAAGTGTTAGCCACAGGATCTTGTATTACGGAACGAGTAAAGAGACTTGCCGGTAACGAGATTGAACTAGGTATAGAGATACCGACGATCGAATCTCGGGCAAGTAACATACCGAAGAACAAAGGGAACAGTATACGGGATTAACTGAATCCTTGACATAGAGGTTCAACCGATAAAGATCTTCGTAGAATATGTAGGAACCAATATGGGCATCCAGGTCCCGCTATTGGTTATTGACCGTAGAGGTGTCTCGGTCATGTCTACATAGTTCTCGAACCCGTAGGGTCTGCACACTTAACGTTTGGTGACGTTTCGGTAGTATTGAGTTATGTATGGTGGTGACCGAAGGTTGTTCGGAGTCCCGGATGAGATCCCGGACATCACGAGGAGCTCCGGAATGGTCCGGAGGTAAAGATTGATATATAGGAAGTCCCGTTTTGGTCACCGGAAAAGTTTTGGGTATTTTCGGTAGTGTACCGCAAGTGTCGGGAGGGTTCCGGGGGTCCATCGGGAGGGGCCACCCACGCCGGAAGGCCACATGGGCCTTAGGGGTGGTGCACCAGCCCTTAGGGGCTGGCTTGCCCAGCCCACTAAGGGCCCATGCGGCTAGGAGGTGGGAAAAGGCAAAAGCCCAAAAGGGGGAAGGGTTTCCTAGTGGGGGAGGAATCCTACTAGGAGTAGGATTGGAGTTGGACTCCCCCTCCTCCCCACTTCGGCCGACTCCTAGGGGGTTCCCTAGGGGCGCCGGCCCCTCCCCTCCCTCCTATATATACTAGAGGGAGAGAGGGCCAAAGACACACAACCCTAAAGGCCACGGTGCAGCCCTCTCTCCCAATAGATTGTTTCCTCTAGTTTTCGGCGGTGCTTAGGCGAAGCCCTGCCGGAATAGTTCCACCACCGCCGCCGCCACGCCGTCGCGCTGCCGGAGAACTCATCTACCTCTCCGCTCCCTCTTGCTGGATCAAGAAGGCGGAGATCGTCATCGAGCTGTACGTGTGCTGAACACGGAGGTGCCGTCCGTTCGGTGCTATATCGTGATTGGATCGCGGGACGGCTAGCGATTTGAATCGCGAAGACGTTCGACTACATCAACCGCGTTTCTTAATGCTTCCCGTTTAGCGATCTACAAGGGTATGTAGATCCACTCTCCCTCTCATAGATGCTCATCACCATGGATAGATCTTGCGTGTGCGTAGGAAATTTTTTGTTTCCCATGCAACGTTCCCTAACACATAGTCTCCTATTTTGAATTCCCGCTTTTGGATTCTTTTGTCATGCCACCTTTTTATTTTTTTCTTTGAATAGTTTGGCATTTTCCTAGGCTTGGGTTCTCTATTCATCTAGTGAGCTAATATCAAATAGCCTCTTCTCACCGACAAGTTTGAAATCATAGTTGAGTTCTTTAATTGCCCAAAATGCTTTATGTTCTAATTCTAGAGGCAAATGACAAGCTTTTCCATATACCATTTTGTATGGAGACATACCCATAGGATTTTTATAAGCTGTTCTATAGGCCCAAAGTGCATCATCTAATTTCTTAGACCAATTCTTTCGAGACCTATTGACAGTTTTTTGTAATATCAATTTTATTTCCCTATTGCTAAGTTCAACTTGACCACTAGATTGAGGATGATAGGGTGATGCAATTCTATGGTTAACATCATATTTAGCAAGCATCTTACGGAAAGCACCATGGATGAGGTGTGAACCACCATCAGTCATTAAGTATCTAGGGACTCCAAACCTCGGGAAGATAACCTCTTTAAGCATTTTAATGGAGGTGTGGTGATCAACGCTACTAGTTGGAATAGCTTCTACCCACTTAGTGACATAATCAACAGCAACCAAAATATGAGTATACCCGCTAGAGGAAGGAAAAGGTCCCATATAATCAAAACCCCAAACGTCAAATGGTTCAACGGCAAGTGAATAATTCATAGGCATTTCCTGACGCTTACCGATATTACCAATTCTTTGACATTCATCACAAGACAAGACAAACTTACGGGCATCCTTGAAGAGAGTAAGCCAATAAAAACCAGATTGCAATACCTCGTGAGCAGTTCTATCTCTCGCATGATGTCCTCCATAAGCTTCGGAATGACATTTCCATAGGGTTTGTTCCTGTTCATGCTCAGGTACACAACGTCTAATAATACCATCTACTCTTTCTTTATAGAGAGGTGGGTCATCCCAAAAGTAATGTCTTAAATCATAAAAGATTTTTTTCTTTTGTTGGTATGTGAAGCTAGGTGGTATATATTTAGCGACAATGTAATCTATCTATTATCTACTAAAAGGAAAATACGGATCAAAAATAAACAAATTAGCTAGAAAATCCCACGTTAATCAGAAACATAGGACCATCGATTTAATATACACCGATGAACTACAACCATTAGATTTTAGAATTATCATTATACCCGTGAAGTTTAAGAAAATTACCCACCAATGCCACCATCTAAACCTAAACTAAAGTTTCCTCCAGCGTAACCTGAAAAAACTGCCAACAATCTCCTTCATCTCAACAATATGGGATCAAGCCGCCGCCTCTTCCTAATCTCCACCCGGCCGGAAACCATGGCGATTAATTAAATTAGATGGATCCTATGACGCCCACCATAGATTCATGGCACTGTACCGTCTCCTAGATAATGGTAGTGCCAAATTTCTGAAGGCCGATTGGATGCTAGGCCATGCATTGGCGTTGTGGAAAGCATGCAAGATGATGCTGATTCAAGAATCATAAGGAAATAGGCCAAGAAGACATGGTTCGATGCACAGGCTTGCCCCTGTCAGGCGGCATCCTACAGCAATGTAACGGCAAGCCGGAGCAAAGCAACTTACACCTACTTCGGAGCAAAGCAACTCAGCTGGAGCAATGTAACGGCAAGCCAGAGTAAGAGGTACGTACATCCTTGATCCTCCATGTTAGTCCAATCACTAGTAGAAAACAGACCTTTTGTGCCGGTTCGTAAGGGCCTTTAGTGTCGGTTCTCCAACCGGCACTAAAGGGTGGGGACTAAAGCCCCCCCCCCCCCCTTTAGTCCCAGTTCAACACGGCCCGGCACTAAAGGCCCACCACGTGGCACCTGCCGGCGCCGTGGGCTGGGGGACCTTTAGTCCCGGTTGGTAACACCAACCGGGACTAAAAGTATTTAATTCTTTTAATTTTGGTTTATTTTTCCTTTTAATCCTTTAGGGGTTTATGAATTAATTATGGTTTATTTTTCCTTTTAATTTTGTGTTTTCCATTTAATTATTTTTCATTTCAAACATATATTACGCTACTACATACTGTACGCGTTGTGCATATATATATAAATAGAATTTCTCGTAGAACCGATCATATATATATATCATCGAATTTCTCGTACGACGACCATTCACATACATATATATATACAATTTGGTATATACAATTTCTCCTACAATTTGCGGATCATTACATATGCAGGCATTACTACTTGATCTTGTAATGGTATTCTCCTTTGGGATCTATGACCTGGTCGAGCAGAAATCCAGCTATTTCCTCTTGAATTGCTCGTACGCGAGCCGTTGGTAGGAGCTGGCCCCGCATCTCCGTTAGCTATAAGAAGGAGATCAAGATGAATATATTAGTTGTGTGTATATATATTAGCTAGATCATGATAAAAAAATTATGGATAGTGTTCTGGCAAACGTACCCAAAGATTTCTTTCGTTTCTGCTCCTTTCAGACGTGATCATGCGAATGTTCTCGCAAACGTAGTATGCGCATAAACTATTCCCCTGCTCCTGCCTCATGCACTTTACGAGAATAAAATTCAATCAGGTAATAATTAATCAAGCATGATAATGGTATTGAAACTAGAATTAAAGAGATGCACGGACGTAGCTAGCTAGTACTGCTTAATTACCTTGGGTCGCACCCATGTCAGCTTTTGTTCCCAGTCGCCTGGGACCAGTTTGACGAACTTGGCCCAAGCCCTGCCCGCCGGCAAAGAAAATGAATAAAGGAGTTATTAACTAGTTGATATCAGGAAATGAAATAAAGAGGCCGACATAGTGCGATAATGATTGAACTTACCTGTCGACCATCCCCCTCACGGTTGCGTATTCGGATGGATTCTTATATAGTGAGTCCAGTACTTCAACTTTTCCCTTCTCAACTTCAATGATTAACAAGATCTAGTGGTGACTGCATGCGCACACATTTTGTATAATTAAGCGGGCATGTGCATAACTCATCAACTACACTTAGTAACATCTAGTAAGCAAAAAATAGAATTTGTAGTACAAGATATAGTAACACTCACCCGAAGTTGTAAGGAAGTAGTATTTCTGGTTGGGTGTTTAGTTGCTTCAAAAACTCTAGCAGGAATCTCTCTGTGTCTTTTCTCGAATATTCAGTTTCACATATCGTTTGATTAACCGTATTTGGGTCAATGAACCCAATGCCATAGCGTCCGGATTTTTTCATTTCATACATCTTCATTCTGCATAATACCACAGAAAAGAATATAGTGAGGATAATTACAGGTAATGAACGAGAGCACAGCTAGCTAGCTAGAGACTTAAATTACAGAAAGAAATCACTTACAGACAATAGCAACTGACGATAGATTTGTCGAGTGCGTCTTGATTGAATAACTGAAACAACTCTGAATAATGAATCCACAAATCTTTTTTATGGAAGTAATGATTTTTCTTGACTTTCACCATGAGGGACTCTTGATTGGTATTTGCTGTTTCTTGCATGTACCACGTATGCAAATTGTACAATCTTGTTGGTAGAAGCTTGACATCGTCAGGCTTGACCAGAGGTTTGCCGCGGACATATTGGTATTTTACTTCCTCCTCTGTAATCCTGGGGATTTCCTCAAGGCCTAGGAGTTGTTCAACAGTGGCACCGGCCTCTTTAGCCTGCCTTTTATGATCGTCGGTTATTACCAGCCGATCGGCGGTACTCACAGGTGTTTGTACAATGAGCGGGGGGGTCGATTGCACTGCCTGTTCTCCCAGCTGGGGAACAGTTTTCCCGCTTTTTTTGCCAACTGCTTGGCTCGAGCTCGAGCTCGACTCCTTTTGTCCTGCAAAATATGACTTCTTGATAGACCGCACATAGTCGGAGTCCTTCTGATTGTCAGCCGGTCGAGCCATATCAATAAAGTGTTGTGAGACATGCTCAGGTACTTTCTCCTTTGGCGGCGGGGGCGGTTTCGGTCCAAAATGGGCCTTCAATTGGGCATTCACTACGGTGTTGAGTTCCTCCTCGGTCTGGTGGTAAGACAACTTCGGAAGAGGCTTGAGGTTTGGACCATATTTGAATTTCTTGCCTGTTGTACCGCTAGCCGTCGTAGCTGCGGCCTCTCTCTTCCGCTGTTGCTTAGGCGACGGAGCACGCTGAGTCGGCCGAGACGGCAGACGCGGTGCCGGACTTGGAGGAGGAGGAGTCGGCTGACGCCGTGCCGGACTTGGAGGAGGAGTCGGCTGACGCGGTGCCGGACTTGGAGGAGGAGGAGTTGGCTGACGACGTGCCGGACTTGGAGGAGGAGTCGGCTGATGCGGTGCCGGACTTGGAGGAGGAGGAGTCGACTGACGCGGCGGCGGACTTGGAGGAGGAGGAGTCGGTGGCCTTGGAAAGACGATGCAATCCTTTTTCCATAGAATGATACGATGTATGGCCTCTCCCAGTGTTCTCTCCTCGTCACCTCCAAGAATGTCAAGTTGTAGCTCGTGATATCCTGACATCACTTCATCAACCCCGACACGAGCATAGCCAGCTGGAATGGGATTGCAATGGAAGGTTGCTTCAGGGGGATTTGCTAAAGCATAGCCGTCCGCCACCTTCATGGATAAGTTCTTCACTTTCATGTGTAGCTCACAGTTAGTCCTGTCTTTGATATCATCCACAGGGTAGCTAGCTAGAAGTGCATCATCGATATCGGCCGGGGCGGAACCCACGCTGCTTCTCGGCATAGATGGGATGGTGTTATCCAATGCTGGATCGATCTGCTCATGCTGCCGCTGAGACGCCCTTTCCTGGCTGAGTGAGTCGATCTGCTCCTGCTGCCGCCTGAAAGCGCGTTCCAACTCCAGGTGCTTTGATTCTAGGCCTTCAAGGCGTAGTGCTTCCTCCTTCTTCTTCTGCTCCTCCTGCTTCTTCTTTCTCGCACGGCTTCTGTAGTCGTCATTCCAATCCACAAACCCCTCAAACCACGGAACAACGCCTTTGCCTCGTGTTCTTCCCGAGTGTTCAGGATTCTTCAGGGAGCGCGTAAGCTCGTCGTTCTCTCTGTTGGGCGTGAACACCCCCGTTCGAGCTTCTTCTATTGCAATAAGTATTTCGTCTGTCGCTTCTTTAAGACTTGCCTTCACCATAACCAGCCCTGTCTCTGGGTCCAACTTCCCCCCATGCGCATAAAACCATGTCCTGCACCTGGGGGGCCATGTCAATGTAACTGGAGTGACCCCTACACTAATCATCTCTTGCTCAGATTGATCCCACTTAGGCAGGGCCACCTGGTAGCCACCTAGCCCCAGAGTATGGTGCCACTTCTTTTTCGCAGCATTAATCTTGTTTTTTCTCGACCGTTCCTTAGCTTCTTCTGATTCCTTGAACTTCACGAAAGCGTCCCAGTGATCTTTTGCCTTCACCAGTGCTCCCTTGAATTCTGGAGTCTTCTTTTTTGATTTGACGTACTTAGTCCATGTATTTTTCTTGAAGGTGTTGAATGCGATCGCCATCTTTTTAAGAGCATAGTTTCTGACTTTCTTCAGATCTGCATCTGTCAAATTATCTGGTAGGGTGAAATGTGACATGAGCGATGTCCAAAGCACATCTTTTGCTCTTTCGTCGACAAAAGTAACTCCTGCTCGATCTCCCTTTGCTGCCTTTTTCCATTCTTGAACAAAGATCGGGATTTGGTCCCTGACAATAACTCCGCATTGATTCTTGAACTGGGTCGCATTTTTCCTAGGTTCAAGCGGTTCGCCATTTGATGTTTTGATGGAATCGATGTTGAACTTTACGCCAGGATCCAACTTTCTGGCCGGGCCTCGAACTACCCTGTCGCTTGTAGAAGATTTGCTCGATCCGGAGGCCTAAAAGAAGAAAGATCGATTCGTTAATACATACAAATCAATTAAGACATGTAATGATCACCGGATGGCTTATATAATAAATATACCTTGCCGGTCTTTATTATTTGAAGAACATTTTCTTCGTCAACATCGTTGTCGTCGCCTTCATCTATTCGTTCGTCTTCATCAAATATCATACAACCCTCACCGGAATTGTTCAGATATTGCGAGCCGTCATCATCTTCAGGTTCATGCTCTGGGCTCGGGGAGCATATGATGTCGAACAGAGCCTCTTCTCCTTCTCTGCCGGTATTGTCCATAGCTTTTATTTAACTAATCCAGAAGAAAGATAAAATAATTTAGTATTCAAATTAGAATGCATGCAATCAATAAGGAAAAACTGAATCGTAGTACATAATATGCATCTCGAATAATTCATATAATATGCATCATCGAATATAATCTCGAATACATCTCGAGTATTATCACTAATACATCTCGAATATTATCATATATATAACATCACTAGCTAATACAGATCGAATATTATCGAAGAATCTAGTTCACTCGCGGTTCCTGAGGCGCGGGCGGTGGACACCCAAAGAGAAGGAACCATCACAGGATCATAGCTCGGATGAGATCCCTGAAGAACCTGCCAGGTATTGGAGAACCTGACGTCCAACGCATCCATGTAGCGACGGACGTGCTCGTCCTCCTCCCTGACACGGCGACGTACCACCTCCGGCAGGGCCGGCTGCATCCGCACCGAAAGTGGACCACGCGAACGCCACCAAAGAAGCTCCGGGTCGACGACGGGACCCGGGGCCGGGTTCCTCACCAAGCTGTGCGCCCCTGAAGGTAGCACCTCCCAGTGCCAGCCCGGCGGAGCCCAGTCCCGAACGTTGCCCCTTTGAAGCAGGACGTCGTCGCGAACGAGTCGACGACGAGGATGCGGGCCGGGCATCGTTGACTCCGAGAAGAAATTCTTATGAAAAAAAATTCCTATATATGCAATGTCATTTTATTAGGAAATTTTGAGCAAAATATCCTCTTTTCAATTATAATGTCCCATTCCTAGGTTATAACTACCCTAATAATATTCCTTTCTCAAAAAATTCCGAAACTTTTCCCACTTATATATAGTCCTTCTAACAAATATACATATGGTCAACTTTTTCCTATGCAACTTTTTTATATGCAAATTTTTTCTATACTATGATATACAACATTATATAAAATTAAAAAACAGAAAAAGAAACACTAATTAAGCATACTTCTATACATCCATTAAAAACAGAAAAACAACATTATATGAAAAAAATTCTATACTAATTAAACACTAATTATATCCATCTAACATGCCTTCATAAATACATATATACTAGTGAAAAAATAATCATCTAAAACATCTAAACTAATTAATTTCTATACATACATATATACTAATATACTAATTAATTCCTCAAATGTCAAAAATTTCTATAGATACATATATACTAAATAATCATCTAAAACAACTAAAACATCTAAATAAAACATCAAAAACATTCATGCATACATGTATAAAAAAACTAGTGAAAAAAAAATCGCCGGAGGGGGCGGCCGTGCGAGCTCACAGCGGACGGACGGCGGCGTCGAGGTGCGGCAAGGGCGCGGACGAACGGACGGCGATGTCGCGGGGCAGGGGCGCGGACGGACGGCGACGGCGACGGCGCGAGGTGCAGGGGCGCGGCGGCCATGCCGTCGAGGTGCGGCAGAGGCGCGGACGGACGGCGGCGTCGAGGGGCAGGGGCCCGGACGGACGGACGGCGACGTCGAGGGGCAGGGGCGCGCGGACGGACGGTGATGGCGAGCTTCGGCAGCCTGGCGGCGTGGTGGTTCGGCGTCGTCAAGAAGATTTGGGGAAAAATTTGTAAGTGCTGCTTATATAGGAGGCACCTTTAGTCGCGGTTGGAGCCACCAACCGCGACTAAAGGTCTCGTGCTGCCACAGCCGCGGTGAAGAAAGTTTAGTCCCACCTCGCCCAGCGAAGGGCAGCCGCACTGGTTTATAAGCCCCGCTGCGGCTGCTCCCTCGAGCTCCTCTCTAAGCAGGCCTGTCTGGGCCTATCGAACATGTGCTGCCCTGTTGGGCCTACTGGGCCTTGTGAGCCTGCGGTTGGGGCCCAGTAGGCGGGCTTTTTTTTTTACTTTTCAGTTTTTTTAATTTCTGTTTTATTTATTTTCTTTTGTTTCTGAGTTTTTTTTTTTGCTTTATTTAGAGTTAATGAGTGAATATTTTTGCGTTAGGTCAAAAAAATTATAAACTTTCTGTTAGTGGCAGTAGTTTTCAAATTTGAATAGTTTAAATTCGAATTATTGGAAATTTGTGTACATCACTAATTTGTGAATAACTTTACTTTAAAAATAGATTTTGCAGTGATTCTTTTTTCTACTGTTTAATATTAGCATGTTTTGTCATTATATTCAATTTGGTAATTCTTAGGTTATTTAAAAAATGAAATGCCTTTGTAACAGACGAGTTTTCGTCTGAAACCCTTATACTTCGAAAGAGATTGTCCATTTTGTACACGAAGTGCATCCAGTTTTTGCCGTAACCCTCTCAACTTTTTAGCACATGCTATGTGGGTGAAATGATGATACCATGCCAACTTTCAACCTTTTCAGAGTTCATTTGTGGTGCTTTTCAATTTCAGGATCATTTAGCTCAAAAAAATCAGTAAATGCATGAAAAATAGCAAATGAAGTCAGAAAGGGTTGAAAATTGATGACGTGGCTTCGAATGGTGCATACTGAACACACAAAAAGTCTGGAGTTGAAATAAGTTTAAAAAAATGAAATGCCTTAGTAACACACGAGTTTTCGTCTGAAACCCTGATACTTCGAAAGAGATTGTCCATTTTGTACACGAAGTGCATCCAGTTTTTGCCGTAACCCTCTCAACTTTTTAGCACATGCTATGTTGGTGAAATGATGATATCATGCCAACTTTCAACCTTTTCAGAGTTCATTTGTAGTGCTTTTCAATTCCAGGGTCATTTAGCTCAAAAAAATCAGTAAATGAATGAAAAATAGCAAATGAAGTCAGAAAGGGTTGAAAATTGATGACGTGGCTCTGGACATAATATTTCGACGCGTTTCAAATGCCAAAACACATAAGTACACTACTATTACAAAGATTCCCTCCGGTTTGTCCGAAGTGGGACTTTCCAGATATATAAGTCCGGAAACTAACTAGAGAAGCCGGTCACATCCCAGAGTGGGATCTTTGGGTATAAAACTTTTTCTTCGCGTGTGTCTCTTTGCGTCGTAACCATGGACAATCTTCATCGTTTAACTTGATGCTCGGGTCAACATTCACTCTGAAGGGAGCAATTTCATGAAACTTTTCATAATCTTCTGACATGTCTGTCTTGTCCTCCACTCCCACGATGTTTCTTTTCCCTGAAAGAACTATGTGGCGCTTTGGCTCATCGTATGATGTATTCGCTTCCTTATCTTTTCTTTTTCTCGGCTTGGTAGACATGTCCTTCACATCGAAAACATGCGCCACATCATTGGCTAGGACGAATGGTTCGTCTGCGTACCCAAGATTGTTGAGATCCACTGTTGTCATTCCGTACTGCCGGTCTTCCTTTACCCCGCCTCCTGTCAGATTGACCCATTTGCACCGAAACAAAGGGACCTTCAAACCAAGTCCATAGTCAAGTTCCCATATCTCCTCTATGTAACCATAATATGTGTCCTTTGGCCTATTGGTGTTTGCTGCATCAAAGCGGACACCACTGTTTTGGTTGGCGCTCTTTTTATCTTGGGCGATCATGTAAAATGTATTCCCATTTATCTCGTACCCTTTGAAAGTCAATATAGTCGAAGATGGTAACTTGGACAGCAAGTACAGGTCATCTGCAACAGTGTCGTCATGCATGAGACGTGTCTGCAACCAACCGGCGAAAGTCACCGTTTGTTCATGTGTAATCCAGTCGTCAGACTACTCCGGGTGTTTGGAGCGTAGAATATTCTTGTGTTGCTCGATATACGGAGCCACCAAGGCAGAACTTTGTAGAACTGTGTAGTGTGCTTGCGCCAAAGAATGTCCGTCCTGGCATATTACTGAATTCTTTCCTAGCGTGTCTTTTCCACCCAGTCTGCCCTCATGCCGCGATTCAGGAACACCAATCGGCTTAATGTCAGGAATAAAGTCAACACAAAACTCAATGACCTCCTCTGTTTCATGGCCCTTGGAGATGCTTCCTTCTGGCCTAGCACGATTATGAACATATTTCTTTAAGACTCCCATGAACCTCTCAAAGGGGAACATATTGTGTAGAAATACAGGACCCAGAATGGCAATCTCCTCGACTAGGTGAACTAGGACATGCGTCATGATATTGAAGAAGGATGGTGGGAACACCAACTCGAAACTGACAAGACATTGCACCAAATCATTCTCTAACCTCGGTAGGATTTCTGGATCGATTACCTTCTGAGAGATTGCATTGAGGAATGCACATAGCTTCACAATGGCTAATCGAACGTTTTCCGGTAGAAGCCCCCTCAATGCAACCGGAAGCAGTTGCGTCATAATCACGTGGCAGTCATGAGACTTTAGGTTCTGGAACTTTTTCTCTGTCATATTTATTATTCCCTTTATATTTGACGAGAAGCCAGACGGGACCTTCATACTGAGCAGGCATTCGAAGAAGATTTCCTTCTCTTCTTTGGTAAGAGCGTAGCTGGCATGACCCTGAAACTGCTTTGGATCCATGCCGTCTTCTCCGTGCATACGTTGCTGGTCCTCCCGTGCCTCCGGTGTATCTTTTGTCTTCCCATACACGCCCAAGAAGCCTAGCAGGTTCACGCAAAGATTCTTCGTCACGTGCATCACGTCGATTGCAGAGCAGACCTCTAGGTCTTTCCAATAGGGTAGGTCCCAAAATATAGATTTCTTCTTCCACATGGGTGCGCGTCCGTCAGCGTCATTCGGAACAGATTGTCTGCCAGGACCCTTTCCAAAGATTACTTTTAAATCCTTGACCATATCAAGTATATCATCACCAGTACGGTGGCGAGGCTTCTTCCGGTGATCTGCCTCACCTTTGAAATGCTTGCCTTTCTTTCTTACGGGATGCCTGCTCTGAAGAAATCGACGATGCCCCAGGTACACATTCTTCTTACATTTATCCAAATATATACAGTCGGTATCATCTAAACAGTGCGTGCATGCGTGGTATCCCTTGTTTGTCTGTCCTGAAAGGTTACTGAGAGCAGGCCAATCATTGATGGTTACAAACAGCAACGCATGTAGGTCAAATTCCTCCTGTTCTTTCTCATCCCACGCACGTACACCTTTTCCATTCCACAGCTGTAAAAGTTCTTCAACTAATGGCCTTAGGTACACATCAATGTCGTTGCCGGGTTGCTTGGGGCCTTGGATGAGCACTGGCATCATAATGAACGTCCGCTTCATGCACAACCAAGGAGGAAGGTTATAGATACATAGAGTCACAGGCCATGTGCTATGATTGTTGTTCTGCTCCCCAAAAGGATTAATGCCATTTGCACTTAAACCAAACCATACGTTCCTTGCGTCCTTTGCAAAGTCCTTCCACTTTCTCTCGATTTTTCTCCACTGCGATCCGTCAGCGGGTACTCTCAACTGCCCGTCTTTCTTACGGTCTTCGTTGTGCCATCGCATCAACTTGGCATGCTCTTTGTTTTGGAACAAACGTTTCAACCGTGGTATTATAGGAGCATACCACATCACCTTGGCAGGAATCTTCTTCCTGGGGCGCTCGCCCTCAACATCACCAGGGTCATCGTGGCCGATCTTATAGCGCAATGCACAGCATACCGAGCATGCATTCAAATCCTCGTACTCACCGCGGTAGAGGATGCAGTCATTAGGGCATGCATGTATCTTCTGCACCTCTAATCCTAGAGGGCAGACAGCCTTCTTTGCTTCGTACGTACTGTGGGGCAATTCGTTGTCCTTTGGTAGCTTCTTCTTTAACATTATCAACAACTTTTCAAATGCCTTGTCAGATACACCATTCTCTGCCTTCCATTGCAGCAATTCCAGTGTGGTACCCAGCTTTTTCTTGTCATCTTCGCAATTTGGGTACAACAATTTCTTGTGATCCTCTAACATGAGCTGCAACTTCAGCTTCTCCTTTTCACTTGCGCAGTTTCTCTTTGCATTGGCAATGGCCCGACCAAGATCATCAGCGGGCTCATCTGATGCCTCTTCTTCAGCTCCTTCCCGCATTGCCGGCTCAGCTTCTTCCCCTATTGTTGTACCATCGTATTCATGGAACCCATGGCCAGGATAGCTGTCGTCATCCTCTTCTTCTTCATTCTCTTCCATTAGGACCCCTCTTTCTCCGTGCTTGGTCCAACAGTTATAGCCGGACATGAAACCGAACTCAAACAGGTGGACGTGAATGGTTCTTGAGTTAGAGTAATTTCGATCATTCTTACAGCCAGCACATGGACAATACATAAAACCATCCGCCCACTTGTTTGCCTCAGCCGCAACCAGAAAAGTATGCACGCCATTAATGAACTGGGGAGAGCATCGGTCATCGTACATCCATTGCCGGCTCATCTTCATTACACAACACCGAAAAGACCAAATTAATACAAGTTCATACATAAAGTTCATACACACTTGTTCTCATAAAACAACATACAAACTCTCTAGCTAAAGCATTTAAATGCAACAACAAATGCGATCAAGATCGCAACTAAAGTAACAATTGATCCAACAACATAGTGATACCAAGCCTCACTATCAATGGCACATTTTTTAAATTTTCTAATCTTCAAGCGCATTGCATCCATCTTGATCTTGTGATCATCGACGACATCGGCAACATACAACTCCAGTTTCATCTTCTCTTCTTCAACTCTTTTCAATTTTTCTTTCAAATACTCATTTTCTTTTTCAACTAAATTTAACTTCTTGACAAGAATATCTATGTCGGTTGCAATTTCCGGTTCACATACCTCCTAGATAAAAATATCTATGTCAACTTGATGGGCATAATTGTCATAAACACGAAATGCAACAAATAGTTATAAAAGAAAGTATATACCACATCCGAATCATAAACCGGACGAGGGCCGACGGGGACGGATATCAAAACCATGCCACTATGTATAACAAACAACCATATAGGTAAAAAAAACTATACAAGTAACTATCTAAATCTTACAAACATGATTTTTTTTTTATAAAAAGGATAAGAACAAGAGGCTCACCAAGGTGGTGCCGGCGACGGGACGGTGCGGGCGATCGACGGTGGTTAGGACGGGGACGGGAAGGTACTATGTAACCACACCTACACATGCAAAGTAAGAAGTTAATTTGAGCTCGAATTGCATATAAATTAAATAAACTACCACATATAAATACTCCCAAACTAAAACCCACAAATCACTATACTTATAGAGCATTGCAAGAGCTAATCTAGCAATGAGAGATGAAAGGACAAAGTTGCTAACCTTTGTGAACACTTGGATGGATGGAGTGCCTCCAAATCTTGACAAATTTTGGCAAAAATGGAGGTGAGCTCGAGCAAGGGGAAGAACAAAGGAGAGGAAGAAGGGGAAAAACAGGGAGGAGTGTGCTCGGGCTGGCCGAAGGGTTCATATAGGGGATCTTTAGTCTCGGTTCGTGACACAAACCGGGACTAAAGGTGAGCCTATAGTCTCGGTTCGTGCCACGAACCGGGACTAAAGGTGATCGCGGGGCCCCAGGCTGCCACCACCCCTTTAGTCCCGGTTCGTGTTACGAACCGGGACTAAAGGTCCGGAACGAACCGAGACTAATGATGCCCGTCCCGAACCGGCACTAATGGTCACGTTAGTGCCGGTTCAAAACCAGACCGGGACTAATGCTTTTACCAAAAGGTCTGTTTTCTACTAGTGAATTCTTAAGTAATTATAATCTGAGAGAGATGCTCCGAGAGCAGCTACTTTCTGCGCACACGTTAGACTGTTATTTGCTTTAAGAGAAAATTGTACGCAATCTTAAACAACCGCCACACATTATGACGAGGAGGCGACCTCGCTTCGACAGTGACGACGAGGAGAATGCTCCTGCTGAGATATGCGGCAATGCGGGGATGTTGCAGTACGATTTCAGCGCCTTCCACAACGGCTAAAACGCAATTGCAACAACCATCGTTTGGAAGTTGGAACTCGATCTCAGTTGTTATGACTTATGAGTATCAGGTATCGCTTGGAGTGCGATTTGTTTATCCTCCTTGCCGACTAAAAAAACTACTCTAGGACTCCCCTTGCATGTACGTCCTCACGCACGTACATCAATTGTTGATTAGGCCTCCATCCAGTGCATGCACATAAGCGGCCTCACGTTCCAAACTTTGCTTCTTGCATGCGGGTTACGTACGTGATCAGTTGAAGACTTGCCTCACAGTAACAACAAAATTGATAGAGCCCGCTGCGGGGACGTGATATATAGGTGTTCTACTACTCCATCTGCATTAAGGACACATTGTCTAGATTTTATCAGAATCAACCATAGTTTTAATATTAAGATAACATAACTTCCAAAATTGTTTGCATCCTTTTATTAGCGCCATTCATACAGAGATCCACACCTCAAACCTGTGTTTAATTTTACGCCATCGTTTGCAAGAGGAAAAATTATTGAGAGGTGTAGTTTCTGTTCACTTATACGTCGAGGTTGCGTGCTAGCTACACCTTTTTTTTAAGTTCATTGCGTGCATTCTACACCTTAAGAAAAGCAGTACTGGGAGTTATCTCGGTGCATTTTTACTAAGATGGATCTGCTCTGTGAATGCGATGGACTTGTGCAACTCCTCCAACGACTGCTTCAATACCAGGTTTGTACTATCTTCGACAAGTCTCATACAAATCTTTTGTTGTTCTCATTACGTAACTTTTATATAGCACTGATTTTGGTTTTTCACCCAGAAGACCACGGAAATCATTTCTTCATGAAACACGATACGTGAGTATAACACCCTACCATGTTTCTTACAAATTGTTTTTAGAATTGTTTGAATTTTTTGCTATTTTAATTATTATTTTCAACGCTGGTGCGTAGACCCAGGTTAGATCTGGTATTTTCGCAAGTATAGATATTTTTCTTTATCTGGATAGTGAATCGCCTATTTATATTTGAGCAGTACCATAGTTCTAACCTTGCATATGAATCTTTGCAGGGGACACGGATGAGCTCCTGTGGGTACCCGAGAACCCTATATGAAAGTTAAATTTTAAAACTAGGGAAAAAACTGTAATTCAGGGGTATCAAACTGTTCGACCATTCTACTCCCGTGTGAAGTTTCGTGAAGAAATGACATCCATGGTATCCTCAGTTAAAAAAATAAAAAAATTATGATTGTACAAAAAAATATGTTTGAATGAATCGTAGGTCGGACTGTATTTCCTTCGCTAAGGATACCAGGGGTGCCATTTCGTCACGAAACTTGAGACGTGAGTAGAATGATCGGCAAGTTTTGATACCCCAAAGTTGCAGGTTTTTTAAAATTTTCCTAGGTATTTTTTCAATTCAATATTCCTATAGGGTTCTCGAGTATAGAGGGGCTCTTGCGTATTTTCCTCTTTGCAGGTATTTTTCTTAGTGTAATTCCGCTTGCTGACTTGCTATTATTTTGCTCTTTCCAATCCAATACTTGAAATGTTTCCCTTACCCACTGGATGCACTAACCTTTCCTACTGGATGCAAAAATGTAGGGAAAGGCTGCATACTAAAGATCCAAAGTGGTCGGACCCTTCTCCGGACCCTGCGCAAGCGGGAGCTACATGCACCGGGCTGCCCTTTTTTTTTATTGATTCTACTTTTTACTATACATCCTAATCATAGTGTTCATATGAATATAACATCAAAACCTAAATACGTTTCTTGGGTGTTGCCAACACGGGTGTATGATCTTTCTTCGGCATGCATGATGACATATTTCGTTTCATTTGTATGATGAGTAATTTTTGGTGTAGTCCGTTTATAGAGATCTCTGATCTACATGCTATATGGAAGGGTTAACTGAAGCAAATACAATGATGCTATGAAGGTGGCCTCCTAGGTATAATCCAAGCGGAGAAGCCAATACAAGGATGCGGAATTAATGGAAAAGGGGGGCTATTTTTCATTTCTTATAATTTGGGAAACGGGTGTTACGATATATATTTCATTTCTTATAATTTGTTTAAATATTTGTTTGGTCCTCATAATTATTTCAAGGCAATCTAGATAATATTTATTGTTTCTACTATTTCGAAAAAACATGTTACAACATCAAATATAATTTGGATGGCCTAAGCAATGCAAAAGTACCAGGTCTACTAAAAGGAAAATACGGATCAAAAATAAAGAAATTAGCTAGAAAATCCCACGTTAATCAGAAACATCGGACCATCGATTTAATATACACCGATGAACTACAACCATTAGATTTTAGAATTATCATTATACCCGTGAAGTTTAAGAAAATTACCCACCAATGCCACCATCTAAACCTAAACTAAAGTTTCCTCCAGCGTAACCTGAAAAAACTGCCAACAATCTCCTTCATCTCAACAATATGGGATCAAGCCGCCGCCTCTTCCTAATCTCCACCCGGCCGGAAACCATGGCGCTTAATTAAATTAGATGGATCCTGACGCCCAACATAGATTCATGCCACTGTACCGTCTCCTAGATAATGGTAGTGCCAAATTTCTGAAGGCCGATTGGATGCTAGGCCATGCATTGGCGTTGTGGAAAGCATGCAAGATGATGCTGATTCAAGAATCATAAGGAAATAGGCCAAGAAGACATGGTTCGATGCACAGGCTTGCCCCTGTCAGGCGGCATCCTACAGCAATGTAACGGCAAGCCGGAGCAAAGCAACTTACACCTACTTCGGAGCAAAGCAACTCAGCCGGAGCAATGTAACGGCAAGCCGGAGTAAGAGGTACGTACATCCTTGATCCTCCATGTTAGTCCAATTCTTAAGTAATTATAATCTGAGAGAGATGCTCCGAGAGCAGCTACTTTCCGCACACACGTTCGACCGTTATTTGCTTTAAGAGAAAATTGTACGCAATCTTAAACAACCGCCACACATTATGACGAGGAGGCGGCCTCGCTTCGACAGCGACGACGAGGAGAATGCTCCCGCTGAGATATGCGGCAATGCGGGGATGTTGCAGTACGATTTCAGCGCCTTCCACAATGGCTAAAACGCAATTGCAACAACCATCGTTTGGAAGTTGGAACTCGATCTCAGTTGTTATGACTTATGAGCATCAGGTATCGCTTGGAGTGCGATTTGTTTATCCTCCTTGCCGACTAAAAAAACTACTCTAGGACTCCCCTTGCATGTACGTCCTCACGCACGTACATCAATTGTTGATTAGGCCTCCATCCAGTGCATGCACATAAGCGGCCTCACGTTCCAAACTTTGCTTCTTGCATGCGGGTTACGTACGTGATCCGTTGAAGACTTGCCTCACAGTAACAACAAAATTGATAGAGCCCGCTGCTGGGACGTGATATATAGGTGTTCTACTACTCCATCTGCGTTAAGGACACATTGTCTAGATTTTATCAGAATCAACCATAGTTTTAATATTAAGATAACATAACTTCCAAAATTGTTTGCATCCTTTTATTAGCGCCATTCATACAGAGATCCACACCTCAAACCTGTGTTTAATTTTACGCCCTCGTTCGCAAGAGGAAAAATTATTGGGAGGTGTAGTTTCTGTTCACTTATAAGTCGAGGTTGCGTGCTAGCTACACCTTTTTTTTTGAAGTTCATTGCATGCGTTCTACACCTTAAGAAAAGCAGTACTGGGAGTTATCTCGGTGCATTTTTACTAAGATGGATCTGCTCTGTGAATGCGATGGACTTGTGCAACTCCTCCAATACCAGGTTTGTGCTATCTTCGACAAGTCTCATACAAATCTTTTGTTGTTCTCATTACGTAACTTTTATATAGCACTGATTTTGGTTTTTCACCCAGAAGACCACGGAAATCATTTCTTCATGAAACACGATACGTGAGTATAACACCCTACCATGTTTCTTACAAATTGTTTTTAGAATTGTTTGAATTTTTTGCTATTTTAATTATTATTTTCAACGCTGGTGCGTAGACCCAGGTTAGATCTGGTATTTTCGCAAGTATAGATATTTTTTCTTTATCTGGATAGTGAATCGCCTATTTATATTTGAGCAGTACCATAGTTCTAACCTTGCATATGAATCTTTATAGGGGACACGGATGAGCTCCTGTGGGTACCCGAGAACCCTATATGAAAGTTAAATTTAAAAACTAGGGAAAAAACTGTAATTCAGGGGTATCAAACTGTTCGACCATTCTACTCCCGTGTGAAGTTTCGTGAAGAAATGACATCCATGGTATTCTCAGTTAAAAAAATAAAAAAATTATGATTGTACAAAAAAATATGTTTGAATGAATCGTAGGTCGGACTGTATTTCCTTCGCTAAGGATACCAGGGGTGCCATTTCGTCACGAAACTTGAGACGTGAGTAGAATGATCGGCAAGTTTTGATACGCCAAAGTTGCAGGTTTTTTAAAATTTTCCTAGGTATTTTTTCAATTCAATATTCCTATAGGGTTCTCGAGTATAGAGGGGCTCTTGCGTATTTTCCTCTTTGCAGGTATTTTTCTTAGTGTAATTCCGCTTGCTGACTTGCTATTATTTTGCTCTTTCCAATCCAATACTTGAAATGTATCCCTTACCCACTGGATGCGCTAACCTTTCCCACTGGATGCAAAAATGTAGGGAAAGGCTGCATACTAAAGATCCAAAGTGGCCGGACCCTTCTCCGGACCCTGCGCAAGCGGGAGCTACACGCACCGGGCTGCCCTTTTTTTTTATTGATTCTACTTTTTACTATACATCCTAATCATAGTGTTCATATGAATATAACCTCAAAACCTAAATACGTTTCTTGGGTGTTGCCAACACGGGTGTATGATCTTTCTTCGGCATGCATGATGACATATTTCGTTTCATTTGTATGATGAGTAATTTTTGGTGTAGTCCGTTTATAGAGATCTCTGATCTACATGCTATATGGAAGGGTTAACTGAAGCAAATACAATGATGCTATGAAGGTGGCCTCCTAGGTATAATCCAAGCGGAGAAGCCAATACAAGGATGCGGAATTAATGGAAAAGGGGGGCTATTTTTCATTTCTTATAATTTGGGAAACGGGTGTTACGATATATATTTCATTTCTTATAATTTGTTTAAATATTTGTTTGGTCCTCATAATTATTTCAAGGCAATCTAGATAATATTTATTGTTTCTACTATTTTGAAAAAACATGTTACAACATCAAATATAATTTGGATGGCCTAAGCAATGCAAAAGTACCAGGTCTACTAAAAGGAAAATACGGATCAAAAATAAAGAAATTAGCTAGAAAATCCCACGTTAATCAGAAACATCGGACCATCGATTTAATATACACCGATGAACTACAACCATTAGATTTTAGAATTATCATTATACCCGTGAAGTTTAAGAAAATTACCCACCAATGCCACCATCTAAACCTAAACTAAAGTTTCCTCCAGCATAACCTGAAAAAACTGCCAACAATCTCCTTCATCTCAACAATATGGGATCAAGCCGCCGCCTCTTCCTAATCTCCACCCGGCCGGAAACCATGGCGCTTAATTAAATTAGATGGATCCTGACGCCCACCATAGATTCATGGCACTGTACCGTCTCCTAGATAATGGTAGTGCCAAATTTCTAAAGGCCGATTGGATGCTAGGCCATGCATTGGCGTTGTGGAAAGCATGCAAGATGATGCTGATTCAAGAATCATAAGGAAAGAGGCCAAGAAGACATGGTTCGATGCACAGGCTTGCCCCTGTCAGGCGGCATCCTACAGCAATGTAACGGCAAGCCGGAGCAAAGCAAGTTACACCTACTTCGGAGCAAAGCAACTCAGCCGGAGCAATGTAACGGCAAGCCGGAGTAAGAGGTACGTACATCCTTGATCCTCCATGTTAGTCCAATTCATAAGTAATTATAATCTGAGAGAGATGCTCCGAGAGCAGCTACTTTCTGCGCACACGTTCGACTGTTATTTGCTTTAAGAGAAAATTGTACGCAATCTTAAACAACCGCCACACATTATGACGAGGAGGCGGCCGACGACGAGGAGAATGCTCCCGCTGAGATATGCGGCAATGCGGGGATGTTGCAGTACGATTTCAGCGCCTTCCACAACGGCTAAAACGCAATTGCAACAACCATCGTTTGGAAGTTGGAACTCGATCTCAGTTGTTATGACTTATGAGCATCAGGTATCGCTTGGAGTGCGATTTGTTTATCCTCCTTGCCGACTAAAAAAACTACTCTAGGACTCCCCTTCCATGTACGTCCTCACGCACGTACATCAATTGTTGATTAGGCCTCCATCCAGTGCATGCACATAAGCGGCCTCACGTTCCAAACTTTGCTTCTTGCATGCGGGTTACGTACGTGATCCGTTGAAGACTTGCCTCACAATAACAACAAAATTGATAGAGCCCGCTGCTGGGACGTGATATATAGGTGTTCTACTACTCCATCTGCGTTAAGGACACATTGTCTAGATTTTATCAGAATCAACCATAGTTTTAATATTAAGATAACATAACTTCCAAAATTGTTTGCATCCTTTTATTAGCGCCATTCATACAGAGATCCACACCTCAAACCTGTGTTTAATTTTATGCCATCGTTCGCAAGAGGAAAAATTATTGGGAGGTGTAGTTTCTGTTCACTTATAAGTCGAGGTTGCGTGCTAGCTACACCTTTTTTTTTGAAGTTCATTGCGTGCGTTCTACACCTTAAGAAAAGCAGTACTGGGAGTTATCTCGGTGCATTTTTACTAAGATGGATCTGCTCTATGAATGCGATGGACTTGTGCAACTCCTCCAATACCAGGTTTGTGCTATCTTCGACAAGTCTCATACAAATCTTTTGTTGTTCTCATTACGTAACTTTTATATAGCACTGATTTTGGTTTTTCACCCAGAAGACCACGGAAATCATTTCTTCATGAAACACGATACGTGAGTATAACACCCTACCATGTTTCTTACAAATTGTTTTTAGAATTGTTTGAATTTTTTGCTATTTTAATTATTATTTTCAACGCTGGTGCGTAGACCCAGGTTAGATCTGGTATTTTCGCAAGTATAGATATTTTTCTTTATCTGGATAGTGAATCGCCTATTTATATTTGAGCAGTACCATAGTTCTAACCTTGCATATGAATCTTTGCAGGGGACACGGATGAGCTCCTGTGGGTACCCGAGAACCCTATATGAAAGTTAAATTTAAAAACTACGAAAAAAACTGTAATTCAGGGGTATCAAACTGTTCGACCATTCTACTCCCGTGTGAAGTTTCGTGAAGAAATGACATCCATGGTATTCTCAGTTAAAAAAATAAAAAAATTATGATTGTACAAAAAAATATGTTTGAATGAATCGTAGGTCGGACTGTATTTCCTTCGCTAAGGATACCAGGGGTGCCATTTCGTCACGAAACTTGAGACGTGAGTAGAATGATCGGCAAGTTTTGATACGCCAAAGTTGCAGGTTTTTTAAAATTTTCCTAGGTATTTTTTCAATTCAATATTCCTATAGGGTTCTCGAGCATAGAGGGGCTCTTGCGTATTTTCCTCTTTGCAGGTATTTTTCTTAGTGTAATTCCGCTTGCTGACTTGCTATTATTTTGCTCTTTCCAATCCAATACTTGAAATGTTTCCCTTACCCACTGGATGCGCTAACCTTTCGCACTGGATGCAAAAATGTAGGGAAAGGCTGCATACTAAAGATCCAAAGTGGCCGGACCCTTCTCCGGACCCTGCGCAAGCGGGAGCTACATGCACCGGGCTGCCCTTTTTTTTATTGATTCTACTTTTTACTATACATCCTAATCATAGTGTTCATATGAATATAACCTCAAAACCTAAATACGTTTCTTGGGTGTTGCCAACACGGGTGTATGATCTTTCTTCGGCATGCATGATGACATATTTCGTTTCATTTGTATGATGAGTAATTTTTGGTGTAGTCCGTTTATAGAGATCTCTGATCTACATGCTATATGGAAGGGTTAACTGAAGCAAATACAATGATGCTATGAAGGTGGCCTCCTAGGTATAATCCAAGCGGAGAAGCCAATACAAGGATGCGGAATTAATGGAAAAGGGGGGCTATTTTTCATTTCTTATAATTTGGGAAACGGGTGTTACGATATATATTTCATTTCTTATAATTTGTTTAAATATTTGTTTGGTCCTCATAATTATTTCAAGGCAATCTAGATAATATTTATTGTTTCTACTATTTTGAAAAAACATGTTACAACATCAAATATAATTTGGATGGCCTAAGCAATGCAAAAGTACCAGGTCTACTAAAAGGAAAATACGGATCAAAAATAAAGAAATTAGCTAGAAAATCCCACGTTAATCAGAAACATCGGACCATCGATTTAATATACACCGATGAACTACAACCATTAGATTTTAGAATTATCATTATACCCGTGAAGTTTAAGAAAATTACCCACCAATGCCACCATCTAAACCTAAACTAAAGTTTCCTCCAGCGTAACCTGAAAAAACTGCCAACAATCTCCTTCATCTCAACAATATGGGATCAAGCCGCCGCCTCTTCCTAATCTCCACCCGGCCGGAAACCATGGCGCTTAATTAAATTAGATGGATCCTGACGCCCACCATAGATTCATGGCACTGTACCGTCTCCTAGATAATGGTAGTGCCAAATTTCTGAAGGCCGATTGGATGCTAGGCCATGCATTGGCGTTGTGGAAAGCATGCAAGATGATGCTGATTCAAGAATCATAAGGAAAGAGGCCAAGAAGACATGGTTCGATGCACAGGCTTGCCCCTGTCAGGCGGCATCCTACAGCAATGTAACGGCAAGCCGGAGCAAAGCAACTTACACCTACTTCGGAGCAAAGCAACTCAGCCGGAACAATGTAACGGCAAGCCGGAGTAAGAGGTACGTACATCCTTGATCCTCCATGTTAGTCCAATTCTTAAGTAATTATAATCTGAGAGAGATGCTCCGAGAGCAGCTACTTTCTGCGCACACGTTCGACTGTTATTTGCTTTAAGAGAAAATTGTACGCAATCTTAAACAACCGCCACACATTATGACGAGGAGGCGGCCTCGCTTCGACAGCGACGACGAGGAGAATGCTCCCGCTGAGATATGCGGCAATGCGGGGATGTTGCAGTACGATTTCAGCGCCTTCCACAACGGCTAAAACGCAATTGCAACAACCATCGTTTGGAAGTTGGAACTCGATCTCAGTTGTTATGACTTATGAGCATCAGGTATCGCTTGGAGTGCGATTTGTTTATCCTCCTTGCCGACTAAAAAAACTACTCTAGGACTCCCCTTCCATGTACGTCCTCACGCATGTACATCAATTGTTGATTAGGCCTCCATCCAGTGCATGCACATAAGCGGCCTCACGTTCCAAACTTTGCTTCTTGCATGCGGGTTACGTACGTGATCCGTTGAAGACTTGCCTCACAGTAACAACAAAATTGATAGAGCCCGCTGCTGGGACGTGATATATAGGTGTTCTACTACTCCATCTGCGTTAAGGACACATTGTCTAGATTTTATCAGAATCAACCATAGTTTTAATATTAAGATAACATAACTTCCAAAATTGTTTGCATCCTTTTATTAGCGCCATTCATACAGAGATCCACACCTCAAACCTGTGTTTAATTTTACGCCATCGTTCGCAAGAGGAAAAATTATTGGGAGGTGTAGTTTCTGTTCACTTATAAGTCGAGGTTGCGTGCTAGCTACACCTTTTTTTTTAAGTTCATTGCGTGCGTTCTACACCTTAAGAAAAGCAGTACTGGGAGTTATCTCGGTGCATTTTTACTAAGATGGATCTGCTCTGTGAATGCGATGGACTTGTGCAACTCCTCCAATACCAGGTTTGTGCTATCTTCGACAAGTCTCATACAAATCTTTTGTTGTTCTCATTACGTAACTTTTATATAGCACTGATTTTGGTTTTTCACCCAGAAGACCACGGAAATCGTTTCTTCATGAAACACGATACGGGAGTATAACACCCTACCATGTTTCTTACAAATTGTTTTTAGAATTGTTTGAATTTTTTGCTATTTTAATTATTATTTTCAACGCTGGTGCGTAGACCCAGGTTAGATCTGGTATTTTCGCAAGTATAGATATTTTTTCTTTATCTGGATAGTGAATCGCCCATTTATATTTGAGCAGTACCATAGTTCTAACCTTGCATATGAATCTTTGCAGGGGACACGGATGAGCTCCTGTGGGTACCCGAGAACCCTATATGAAAGTTAAATTTAAAAACTACGAAAAAAGCTGTAATTCAGGGGTATCAAACTGTTCGACCATTCTACTCCCGTGTGAAGTTTCGTGAAGAAATGACATCCATGGTATTCTCAGTTAAAAAAATAAAAAAATTATGATTGTACAAAAAAATATGTTTGAATGAATCGTAGGTCGGACTGTATTTCCTTCGCTAAGGATACCAGGGGTGCCATTTCGTCACGAAACTTGAGACGTGAGTAGAATGATCGGCAAGTTTTGATACGCCAAAGTTGCAGGTTTTTTAAAATTTTCCTAGGTATTTTTTCAATTCAATATTCCTATAGGGTTCTCGAGTATAGAGGGGCTCTTGCGTATTTTCCTCTTTGCAGGTATTTTTCTTAGTGTAATTCCGCTTGCTGACTTGCTATTATTTTGCTCTTTCCAATCCAATACTTGAAATGTTTCCTTACCCACTGGATGCGCTAACCTTTCCCACTGGATGCAAAAATGTAGGGAAAGGCTGCATACTAAAGATCCAAAGTGGCCGGACCCTTCTCCGGACCCTGCGCAAGCGGGAGCTACATGCACCGGGCTGCCCTTTTTTTTATTGATTCTACTTTTTACTATACATCCTAATCATAGTGTTCATATGAATATAACCTCAAAACCTAAATACGTTTCTTGGGTGTTGCCAACACGGGTGTATGATCTTTCTTCGGCATGCATGATGACATATTTCGTTTCATTTGTATGATGAGTAATTTTTGGTGTAGTCCGTTTATAGAGATCTCTGATCTACATGCTATATGGAAGGGTTAACTGAAGCAAATACAATGATGCTATGAAGGTGGCCTCCTAGGTATAATCCAAGCGGAGAAGCCAATACAAGGATGCGGAATTAATGGAAAAGGGGGGCTATTTTTCATTTCTTATAATTTGGGAAACGGGTGTTACGATATATATTTCATTTCTTATAATTTGTTTAAATATTTGTTTGGTCCTCATAATTATTTCAAGGCAATCTAGATAATATTTATTGTTTCTACTATTTTGAAAAAACATGTTACAACATCAAATATAATTTGGATGGCCTAAGCAATGCAAAAGTACCAGGTCTACTAAAAGGAAAATACGGATCAAAAATAAAGAAATTAGCTAGAAAATCCCACGTTAATCAGAAACATCGGACCATCGATTTAATATACACCGATGAACTACAACCATTAGATTTTAGAATTATCATTATACCCGTGAAGTTTAAGAAAATTACCCACCAATGCCACCATCTAAACCTAAACTAAAGTTTCCTCCAGCGTAACCTGAAAAAACTGCCAACAATCTCCTTCATCTCAACAATATGGGATCAAGCCGCCGCCTCTTCCTAATCTCCACCCGGCCGGAAACCATGGCGCTTAATTAAATTAGATGGATCCTGACGCCCAACATAGATTCATGCCACTGTACCGTCTCCTAGATAATGGTAGTGCCAAATTTCTGAAGGCCGATTGGATGCTAGGCCATGCATTGGCGTTGTGGAAAGCATGCAAGATGATGCTGATTCAAGAATCATAAGGAAATAGGCCAAGAAGACATGGTTCGATGCACAGGCTTGCCCCTGTCAGGCGGCATCCTACAGCAATGTAACGGCAAGCCGGAGCAAAGCAACTTACACCTACTTCGGAGCAAAGCAACTCAGCCGGAGCAATGTAACGGCAAGCCGGAGTAAGAGGTACGTACATCCTTGATCCTCCATGTTAGTCCAATTCTTAAGTAATTATAATCTGAGAGAGATGCTCCGAGAGCAGCTACTTTCCGCACACACGTTCGACCGTTATTTGCTTTAAGAGAAAATTGTACGCAATCTTAAACAACCGCCACACATTATGACGAGGAGGCGGCCTCGCTTCGACAGCGACGACGAGGAGAATGCTCCCGCTGAGATATGCGGCAATGCGGGGATGTTGCAGTACGATTTCAGCGCCTTCCACAATGGCTAAAACGCAATTGCAACAACCATCGTTTGGAAGTTGGAACTCGATCTCAGTTGTTATGACTTATGAGCATCAGGTATCGCTTGGAGTGCGATTTGTTTATCCTCCTTGCCGACTAAAAAAACTACTCTAGGACTCCCCTTGCATGTACGTCCTCACGCACGTACATCAATTGTTGATTAGGCCTCCATCCAGTGCATGCACATAAGCGGCCTCACGTTCCAAACTTTGCTTCTTGCATGCGGGTTACGTACGTGATCCGTTGAAGACTTGCCTCACAGTAACAACAAAATTGATAGAGCCCGCTGCTGGGACGTGATATATAGGTGTTCTACTACTCCATCTGCGTTAAGGACACATTGTCTAGATTTTATCAGAATCAACCATAGTTTTAATATTAAGATAACATAACTTCCAAAATTGTTTGCATCCTTTTATTAGCGCCATTCATACAGAGATCCACACCTCAAACCTGTGTTTAATTTTACGCCCTCGTTCGCAAGAGGAAAAATTATTGGGAGGTGTAGTTTCTGTTCACTTATAAGTCGAGGTTGCGTGCTAGCTACACCTTTTTTTTTGAAGTTCATTGCATGCGTTCTACACCTTAAGAAAAGCAGTACTGGGAGTTATCTCGGTGCATTTTTACTAAGATGGATCTGCTCTGTGAATGCGATGGACTTGTGCAACTCCTCCAATACCAGGTTTGTGCTATCTTCGACAAGTCTCATACAAATCTTTTGTTGTTCTCATTACGTAACTTTTATATAGCACTGATTTTGGTTTTTCACCCAGAAGACCACGGAAATCATTTCTTCATGAAACACGATACGTGAGTATAACACCCTACCATGTTTCTTACAAATTGTTTTTAGAATTGTTTGAATTTTTTGCTATTTTAATTATTATTTTCAACGCTGGTGCGTAGACCCAGGTTAGATCTGGTATTTTCGCAAGTATAGATATTTTTTCTTTATCTGGATAGTGAATCGCCTATTTATATTTGAGCAGTACCATAGTTCTAACCTTGCATATGAATCTTTATAGGGGACACGGATGAGCTCCTGTGGGTACCCGAGAACCCTATATGAAAGTTAAATTTAAAAACTAGGGGAAAAACTGTAATTCAGGGGTATCAAACTGTTCGACCATTCTACTCCCGTGTGAAGATTCGTGAAGAAATGACATCCATGGTATTCTCAGTTAAAAAAATAAAAAAATTATGATTGTACAAAAAAATATGTTTGAATGAATCGTAGGTCGGACTGTATTTCCTTCGCTAAGGATACCAGGGGTGCCATTTCGTCACGAAACTTGAGACGTGAGTAGAATGATCGGCAAGTTTTGATACGCCAAAGTTGCAGGTTTTTTAAAATTTTCCTAGGTATTTTTTCAATTCAATATTCCTATAGGGTTCTCGAGTATAGAGGGGCTCTTGCGTATTTTCCTCTTTGCAGGTATTTTTCTTAGTGTAATTCCGCTTGCTGACTTGCTATTATTTTGCTCTTTCCAATCCAATACTTGAAATGTATCCCTTACCCACTGGATGCGCTAACCTTTCCCACTGGATGCAAAAATGTAGGGAAAGGCTGCATACTAAAGATCCAAAGTGGCCGGACCCTTCTCCGGACCCTGCGCAAGCGGGAGCTACACGCACCGGGCTGCCCTTTTTTTTTATTGATTCTACTTTTTACTATACATCCTAATCATAGTGTTCATATGAATATAACCTCAAAACCTAAATACGTTTCTTGGGTGTTGCCAACACGGGTGTATGATCTTTCTTCGGCATGCATGATGACATATTTCGTTTCATTTGTATGATGAGTAATTTTTGGTGTAGTCCGTTTATAGAGATCTCTGATCTACATGCTATATGGAAGGGTTAACTGAAGCAAATACAATGATGCTATGAAGGTGGCCTCCTAGGTATAATCCAAGCGGAGAAGCCAATACAAGGATGCGGAATTAATGGAAAAGGGGGGCTATTTTTCATTTCTTATAATTTGGGAAACGGGTGTTACGATATATATTTCATTTCTTATAATTTGTTTAAATATTTGTTTGGTCCTCATAATTATTTCAAGGCAATCTAGATAATATTTATTGTTTCTACTATTTTGAAAAAACATGTTACAACATCAAATATAATTTGGATGGCCTAAGCAATGCAAAAGTACCAGGTCTACTAAAAGGAAAATACGGATCAAAAATAAAGAAATTAGCTAGAAAATCCCACGTTAATCAGAAACATCGGACCATCGATTTAATATACACCGATGAACTACAACCATTAGATTTTAGAATTATCATTATACCCGTGAAGTTTAAGAAAATTACCCACCAATGCCACCATCTAAACCTAAACTAAAGTTTCCTCCAGCGTAACCTGAAAAAACTGCCAACAATCTCCTTCATCTCAACAATATGGGATCAAGCCGCCGCCTCTTCCTAATCTCCACCCGGCCGGAAACCATGGCGCTTAATTAAATTAGATGGATCCTGACGCCCAACATAGATTCATGCCACTGTACCGTCTCCTAGATAATGGTAGTGCCAAATTTCTGAAGGCCGATTGGATGCTAGGCCATGCATTGGCGTTGTGGAAAGCATGCAAGATGATGCTGATTCAAGAATCATAAGGAAATAGGCCAAGAAGACATGGTTCGATGCACAGGCTTGCCCCTGTCAGGCGGCATCCTACAGCAATGTAACGGCAAGCCGGAGCAAAGCAACTTACACCTACTTCGGAGCAAAGCAACTCAGCCGGAGCAATGTAACGGCAAGCCGGAGTAAGAGGTACGTACATCCTTGATCCTCCATGTTAGTCCAATTCTTAAGTAATTATAATCTGAGAGAGATGCTCCGAGAGCAGCTACTTTCCGCACACACGTTCGACCGTTATTTGCTTTAAGAGAAAATTGTACGCAATCTTAAACAACCGCCACACATTATGACGAGGAGGCGGCCTCGCTTCGACAGCGACGACGAGGAGAATGCTCCCGCTGAGATATGCGGCAATGCGGGGATGTTGCAGTACGATTTCAGCGCCTTCCACAATGGCTAAAACGCAATTGCAACAACCATCGTTTGGAAGTTGGAACTCGATCTCAGTTGTTATGACTTATGAGCATCAGGTATCGCTTGGAGTGCGATTTGTTTATCCTCCTTGCCGACTAAAAAAACTACTCTAGGACTCCCCTTGCATGTACGTCCTCACGCACGTACATCAATTGTTGATTAGGCCTCCATCCAGTGCATGCACATAAGCGGCCTCACGTTCCAAACTTTGCTTCTTGCATGCGGGTTACGTACGTGATCCGTTGAAGACTTGCCTCACAGTAACAACAAAATTGATAGAGCCCGCTGCTGGGACGTGATATATAGGTGTTCTACTACTCCATCTGCGTTAAGGACACATTGTCTAGATTTTATCAGAATCAACCATAGTTTTAATATTAAGATAACATAACTTCCAAAATTGTTTGCATCCTTTTATTAGCGCCATTCATACAGAGATCCACACCTCAAACCTGTGTTTAATTTTACGCCCTCGTTCGCAAGAGGAAAAATTATTGGGAGGTGTAGTTTCTGTTCACTTATAAGTCGAGGTTGCGTGCTAGCTACACCTTTTTTTTTGAAGTTCATTGCATGCGTTCTACACCTTAAGAAAAGCAGTACTGGGAGTTATCTCGGTGCATTTTTACTAAGATGGATCTGCTCTGTGAATGCGATGGACTTGTGCAACTCCTCCAATACCAGGTTTGTGCTATCTTCGACAAGTCTCATACAAATCTTTTGTTGTTCTCATTACGTAACTTTTATATAGCACTGATTTTGGTTTTTCACCCAGAAGACCACGGAAATCATTTCTTCATGAAACACGATACGTGAGTATAACACCCTACCATGTTTCTTACAAATTGTTTTTAGAATTGTTTGAATTTTTTGCTATTTTAATTATTATTTTCAACGCTGGTGCGTAGACCCAGGTTAGATCTGGTATTTTCGCAAGTATAGATATTTTTTCTTTATCTGGATAGTGAATCGCCTATTTATATTTGAGCAGTACCATAGTTCTAACCTTGCATATGAATCTTTATAGGGGACACGGATGAGCTCCTGTGGGTACCCGAGAACCCTATATGAAAGTTAAATTTAAAAACTAGGGGAAAAACTGTAATTCAGGGGTATCAAACTGTTCGACCATTCTACTCCCGTGTGAAGATTCGTGAAGAAATGACATCCATGGTATTCTCAGTTAAAAAAATAAAAAAATTATGATTGTACAAAAAAATATGTTTGAATGAATCGTAGGTCGGACTGTATTTCCTTCGCTAAGGATACCAGGGGTGCCATTTCGTCACGAAACTTGAGACGTGAGTAGAATGATCGGCAAGTTTTGATACGCCAAAGTTGCAGGTTTTTTAAAATTTTCCTAGGTATTTTTTCAATTCAATATTCCTATAGGGTTCTCGAGTATAGAGGGGCTCTTGCGTATTTTCCTCTTTGCAGGTATTTTTCTTAGTGTAATTCCGCTTGCTGACTTGCTATTATTTTGCTCTTTCCAATCCAATACTTGAAATGTATCCCTTACCCACTGGATGCGCTAACCTTTCCCACTGGATGCAAAAATGTAGGGAAAGGCTGCATACTAAAGATCCAAAGTGGCCGGACCCTTCTCCGGACCCTGCGCAAGCGGGAGCTACACGCACCGGGCTGCCCTTTTTTTTTATTGATTCTACTTTTTACTATACATCCTAATCATAGTGTTCATATGAATATAACCTCAAAACCTAAATACGTTTCTTGGGTGTTGCCAACACGGGTGTATGATCTTTCTTCGGCATGCATGATGACATATTTCGTTTCATTTGTATGATGAGTAATTTTTGGTGTAGTCCGTTTATAGAGATCTCTGATCTACATGCTATATGGAAGGGTTAACTGAAGCAAATACAATGATGCTATGAAGGTGGCCTCCTAGGTATAATCCAAGCGGAGAAGCCAATACAAGGATGCGGAATTAATGGAAAAGGGGGGCTATTTTTCATTTCTTATAATTTGGGAAACGGGTGTTACGATATATATTTCATTTCTTATAATTTGTTTAAATATTTGTTTGGTCCTCATAATTATTTCAAGGCAATCTAGATAATATTTATTGTTTCTACTATTTTGAAAAAACATGTTACAACATCAAATATAATTTGGATGGCCTAAGCAATGCAAAAGTACCAGGTCTACTAAAAGGAAAATACGGATCAAAAATAAAGAAATTAGCTAGAAAATCCCACGTTAATCAGAAACATCGGACCATCGATTTAATATACACCGATGAACTACAACCATTAGATTTTAGAATTATCATTATACCCGTGAAGTTTAAGAAAATTACCCACCAATGCCACCATCTAAACCTAAACTAAAGTTTCCTCCAGCGTAACCTGAAAAAACTGCCAACAATCTCCTTCATCTCAAAAATATGGGATCAAGCCGCCGCCTCTTCCTAATCTCCACCCGGCCGGAAACCATGGCGCTTAATTAAATTAGATGGATCCTGACGCCCAACATAGATTCATGCCACTGTACCGTCTCCTAGATAATGGTAGTGCCAAATTTCTGAAGGCCGATTGGATGCTAGGCCATGCATTGGCGTTGTGGAAAGCATGCAAGATGATGCTGATTCAAGAATCATAAGGAAATAGGCCAAGAAGACATGGTTCGATGCACAGGCTTGCCCCTGTCAGGCGGCATCCTACAGCAATGTAACGGCAAGCCGGAGCAAAGCAACTTACACCTACTTCGGAGCAAAGCAACTCAGCCGGAGCAATGTAACGGCAAGCCGGAGTAAGAGGTACGTACATCCTTGATCCTCCATGTTAGTCCAATTCTTAAGTAATTATAATCTGAGAGAGATGCTCCGAGAGCAGCTACTTTCTGCGCACACGTTCGACTGTTATTTGCTTTAAGAGAAAATTGTACGCAATCTTAAACAACCGCCACACATTATGACGAGGAGGCGGCCTCGCTTCGACAGCGACGACGAGGAGAATGCTCCCGCTGAGATATGCGGCAATGCAGGGATGTTGCAGTACGATTTCAGCGCCTTCCACAACGGCTAAAACGCAATTGCAACAACCATCGTTTGGAAGTTGGAACTCGATCTCAGTTGTTATGACTTATGAGCATCAGGTATCGCTTGGAGTGCGATTTGTTTATCCTCCTTGCCGACTAAAAAAACTACTCTAGGACTCCCCTTCCATGTACGTCCTCACGCACGTACATCAATTGTTGATTAGGCCTCCATCCAGTGCATGCACATAAGCGGCCTCACCTTCCAAACTTTGCTTCTTGCATGCGGGTTACGTACGTGATCCGTTGAAGACTTGCCTCACAGTAACAACAAAATTGATAGAGCCCGCTGCTGGGACGTGATATATAGGTGTTCTACTACTCCATCTGTATTAAGGACACATTGTCTAGATTTTATCAATCAACCATAGTTTTAATATTAAGATAACATAACTTCCAAATTTGTTTGCATCCTTTTATTAGCGCCATTCATACAGAGATCCACACCTCAAACCTGTGTTTAATTTTACGCCATCGTTCGCAAGAGGAAAAATTATTGGGAGGTGTAGTTTCTGTTCACATATAAGTCAAGGTTGCGTGCTAGCTACACCTTTTTTTTTTAAGTTCATTGCGTGCGTTCTACACCTTAAGAAAAGCAGTACTGGGAGTTATCTCGGTGCATTTTTACTAAGATGGATCTGCTCTGTGAATGCGATGGACTTGTGCAACTCCTCCAACGACTGCTTCAATACCAGGTTTGTGCTATCTTCGACAAGTCTCATACAAATCTTTTGTTGTTCTCATTACGTAACTTTTATATAGCACTGATTTTAGTTTTTCACCCAGAAGACCACGGAAATCATTTCTTCATGAAACACGATACGTGAGTATAACACCCTACCATGTTTCTTACAAATTGTTTTTAGAATTGTTTGAATTTTTTGCTATTTTAATTATTATTTTCAACGCTGGTGCGTAGACCCGGGTTAGATCTGGTATTTGTTTTTCACCCAGAAGCTTTATACCTGACTCATTACCTTCGTCGAGTTCCCAATCTTCAAAGTTGCGTTTAATTCTTTCAAAGAGATCCCACTTGAATTCAATAGTCTTTTTCATATAAGAACCAGTACAAGAAGTATCGAGCATGGATTGATCATTATGAGAAAGCCGAGCATAAAAATTCTGAATGATAACTTCTCTCGGGATATCATGATTGCGGCATGAATATAACATTGACTTAAGCCTCCCCCAAGCTAGAGCGATGCTTTCTCCTTCACGAGGCCAAAAATTATATATATAATTCCGATCACGATGAACTAGATGCATGGGATAAAACTTTTGGTGGAATTCCAATTGCAAACGATTCCAATTCCACGATCCAAGATCATCACATAGCCTATACCATGTCAATGCCTTTCCTTTCAAAGATAAAGGGAAAACCTTCTTCTTAGTTTCATCTCCGGGTAAACCTGCAAGCTTAAATAATCCACAAATTTCATTCACACATAATAGGTGCATATCAGGATGTTCAGTTCCATCTCCAGCATAAGGTTTAGCAAGCAGTTGTTCTACCATACCCGAAGGAATTTCATAACCAATATTTTCAGTAGGTGCAGTAGGTTGAGGGGCAACTAATTGTGGTTCTGGTCGAGGTGAAGATACCCCGAACATACCCCTCAAAGGATTGTTTTCCATAGTAGCAAGTAGCAATAAATTTCAGCACGTAGTATAAGTTTTTCCTTACCGATTTCCACTTACCAAGAGCGCTTCACTCCCCGGCAATGGCGCCAGAAAAGAGTCTTGACGACCCACAAGTATAGGGGATCAATCATAGTCCTTTTGATAAGTAAGAGTGTCGAACCCAACGAGGAGCAGAAGGAAATGACAAGCGGTTTTCAGCAAGGTAATTTCTGCAAGCACTGAAATTGTAGGTAACAGATAGTTTGATAGCAAGATAATTGGTAAGGAGCAAGTAATGGTAATGGTAAATAAAGTGCAGAAAGGTAGCCCAATCCTTTTGTGGCAAAGGACAGGCCAGAACAGTCTCTACTAATAGGCAAAGTGTTCTTGAGGGTACACGGGATTTTCATCTAGTCACTTTTATCATGTTGGTTTGATTCGTGTTCGCTACTTTGATAATTTGATATGTGGGTGGACCGGTGCTTGGGTGCTGTTCTTACTTTAACAACCTCCCACTTATGATTAACCCCCTCGCAAGCATCCGCAACTACGAGAAAAGTATTAAGACAAAATCTAACCATAGCATTAAACGTTTGGATCCAAATCAGCCCCTTACGAAGTAGCGCATAAACTAGGGTTTAAGCTTCTATCACTCTAGCAACCCATCATCTACTAACTACTCCACAATGCATTCCCTTAGGCCCATGAATGGTGAAGTGTCATGTAGTCGACGTTCACATGACACCACTAAGGGAATCACAACATACATATCATCAAAATATCGAACACATATCAAATTCACATGATTACTTGCAACATGACTTCTCTCGTGACCTCAAGAACAAAGGTAACTACTCACAAATAATAATCATGCTCAAGATCAGAGGGGTATTGAATAGCATAATGGATCTGAACATATAATCTTCCACCAAATAAACCATATAATAATCAACTACGCAAGGTAATCAACAATACTAGTCACCCACAGGTACCAATTTGAGGTTCCGGTACAAAGATTGAACACAAGATATGAACTAGGGTTTGAGAGGAGATGGTGCTATTGAAGATGTTGATGAAGATTGGCCTCCCAAAGATGAGAGGGGTGTTGGTGATGACGATGGCTTCGATTTCCCCCTCCGGGAGGGAAGTTCCCCCGGCGGAATCGCTCCGCCGGAGGGCAAAAGTGCTCCTGCCCAAGTTCCGACTCTAGGCGGCGGTTCTCCGTCCCGAAAGTCCTCTTCTTATTTTTTTTTCTAGGTCAAAAGTGATTATATACCAGAAGATGGCCACCGGAGGTGGGCCGAGGAGAGCACAACCCACCAGGGCCACCGGAGGTGGGCCTGGCGCGCCCTGGTGTCTTGTGCCCACCAGGGTGGCCCCCTCCGGTAGTTCTTTGCTCCAGTATTTTTTATTAATTCCAAAAATAATCTCCGTAAAGTTTCAGCTCCGTTGGAGATGTGCAGAATAGGTAACTCTGATGTGCTTTTTTAGGTCCAGAATTCCAGCTGCTGGTATTCTCCCTCTTTGTGTAAACCTTGCATATTATGAGAGAAAAGGCATTAGAATCACTCCCTAAAGCATTATTATTCAACAAAACATAATAAATAACAGTAGGAAATCATGATGCAAAATGGACGTATCAACGTGCTTGGGGGCTTGGGGTGACATCGTCCTGCCGAGCCCCCGGTCTTGGTCCTCTTGCATGAGAAAGGAAACCTTTGGGGATTGCTTTGGGAGCCCGCGAGCTGGCGTTGCTCCTCTATCACCAAAGGGGAAAACCTCTATGTCCGTGCCAACTGGTACGGCCCTGGGGGCCGCCCTGTGCGGGCCGCGTCAGCCACGTGAAGGGGGCAAGGCTACGTGACCCCGCCAGGCCGACCTTGATGGATCCACCCCGCGAGGGCTTCAGGAGGTGGCTCCGCAAAGGGGCCTCGGGAGGTCCTTGATGACGCGGTTGTCGTACGCCTCGCGAGGCGCGGGCTCTCGCGAGGGCTTTCCTCGTGAAGATCGTTAGTGGGCCATTCGGTACTTAAGGCCAGCGCCGCGTCCCGGGCCGCAGGCCGATGGGCCTGGGTACCCCCAGTCCCAAAGGGCCGACAAACTTAACAGTCTCCACTGCAGTACCGGTATATAAATAGTGTTTTGGAACCAAAGGCAAATTGTGTGTGCCTCTGGGATCTAGTGGGGGTTGCAGGAATTTGATCTATATATGGGCCAGCCCAATAGCATTTTCAGAATTCCTAATAAATCCTAGAGGCCCACTCAGCTCAATCATGCAAGGCAAGAGGTGGGACAAAAGTTTAGTCCCATACTGCTCACTTAGTCGGAGTTGGACCTCCTTATAAGGGAGGTTGTTTCCCCACATGTATGAACATGAGAACAAGAGAGAGATACATGTCGCGCTCCTCCTTCGCCGCCCATCTCGCCACGCCACGCCTCGCCTCATCACGACGCGCTGCGTGTTGCGGGAATGAGCCGAGCCGTTGTCTAAATTTTTCCCATGCATGACTAGTTTGTGAAAGGCTGCACGGGAGCTGAAACATTTTGCTATAGTGGGGATTGAAAACAAACGTTGCAACCTCCGGCTACTGTTTGTTTGCTTTGTCTGCTATCTTTTCGTTTCGTCTTCTGTCACAGCCTATTCGCCTCCTTTTGATGTGCTTATAAAAGAGAGGTCGCTCCTCTCCAGAGAGACACCAGACCAACACCTTCCTCGCGCCATCCAGTTCCAAAGCTTTGCGTTGCTGCTAGGTTCTTCCCCATCCCGACTTGTGGCGTGCACCGCAGCTCAGGATAGTAGGCCTTCGAAACCCCACCTCTTTGATTCATGTACGGGAGAAGGGCGATAAGGTTTTTGGGGAGCGCTCTGTGCGACTACTGAACTCTTCGTCATAGATGCCACGAACTCCGATGATCACTTCCCCAATGACGACTTCTTCCCCGACGTCGACAACCTCTTCCATGACATGGGTGACAACAACGTCAGCGCCAACGCCAACGCTAATGCTACTGCCACTGCTCAGTATGTGTGCGTGTCTTTTCTGTTCGAGGTCCTACTAGAGTTTCTTGGTCTAGTATTTGTTCTAGATTTATTTCGTTCTCTATATGGATGCGGATCTAGCTCTCCTCTCTCTTTTCCCTCAAGAACTAGAAAGAATCATTGGAGGGATTGAGAGTTAGCAAGCTCGAAGAAGGTCAACAATGGGGGAAGAACACGAGCTCAAAAGATGGGGACCGTTGGGAAAGAAGCCCCCCTTAAATAGCCCCCCCCCCCCGAATCCAACCGTTATGCCCACAAGTCATGCTCAAGCGGTACTACCGCTCGGGGGAGCGGTACTACCGCTTAGCGCAGTCAAAACAGCCCGACGAGATAGAAAAACACGAGTGGTAGTTCTGCCAGAGATGTAGTACCGCTCGGGTGAGAGGTAGTACCGCCCGGGGGAGAGGTAGTACCGCTTGAGAGGTACTACCGCTCTCTACTACCGCTCTACTACCGCTCGCAACACAGAGAGCTGAAAATAAGTGGAAGTGTTGTCATAGAAGGGAGTGGAAGTACCGCATAAGCGGTACTACCGCTCGGGGGAGAGGTAGTACCGCTTGAGAGGTACTACCGCTCAAAACAGTACTTCGGCCCAATCAAAACCGGAACCACCATAACTTTCGCATACGGACTCCGAAATGAGCAAACTCAAGCTTGTTGGATAGATGACGACAAGTACTATCAAGAAATGGAGAATAAATGCCAATAGGATAAGAAAGATGACCTTCCCAAGAATTATCCGGCAAAATCTCCAACACCGAAAACACAAATATGATACATACGAAAACCGTTTTCGATGAGCTTGAGCTTATCATGATGAAGAGCATTAGCTCAAAAACTCCCAAAGCGGAAAGCCAAACAAGAACCAAGAAAGATGATGATGCCAAGAATGCAATGGTTTGAGCTCTCAACGAACGATACGATCAAGCTACTCACTTGAGAGCCCCCCTTGATAGTACGGCTATCGATCCTATAACCCGGTCTACCAACTACCACCATGAGACCGGTAAAATAGAAAACCCTATCAAGGTCAAACCTTTGCCTTGCGCATAGTCCACTTGAGCTAGATGATGATGATCTTGTCCTCCTCAAGATGGACAATCTTTCTTGATTGCGCCGGCTCGATGAAGACTAGTAGATTGCTCCCCCATACTCCACTATGGGTGAGCCACTCTTCAGCACATCTTCACATGTCCATTGTCACCACAATGGATGGCAAGCTTCAAGCATGATCTCTTCGTGATGCTTCACTTGAACTTGCACACCGCAACCTTGATGACGATCACCACTTGATGTCATCCTCCATGGGTTGTATGGGATCTTCCTCTTGATGCAAGCCCATGGAAATATACCTAACCCCACAAAGATATCTCACGTAGACCTGAGTTAGTACACAAAGTGTAATGGACAATGCTTACCATACCATGGGATCACTTGATCCCTCTCGGTACATCTTGTACGCTTTGTGTGTTGATCAACTCGATTCACTCTTTGACTTAGTCTTGATCAACCCTGTATCTTATCTTCTCTCTTCATAAAGATGGTGTCTTGAAGGTAAACATGAATGCTCACACAATCTTCTTCCTCGAGACATGCTTGCAATAAGCTCAACTCTCACATGACCAATCTTTGGATAAATCCTTGAAAACCACCTTGGTCACCATATAAACTCCTTGAAACCAATAGATGGACTTCAAGAAGTGCCTCTGGACAAATCCTTCAAATATAACTCAAGGCAACCATTAGTCCATAGGGATTGTGATCAATTACCAAAACCACATATGGAGAAATATGCTCTAACAACGGTGATCAACTCGTCACCTTCATCGCTAATGTAGATGTCATGAATCTCATTCCACCCATTGACGATAGGACGTCCATGTTTTGGCAATGTCAAGTAGGTGGTTGCCATGTCAGTCGTGTCAAATATGACAATTCGCAAGTCACCACTACGCTGAATCTGCATTTGCCCAGGAACCACACGTCGTGGGAGCTTTTGTTTTGTAAAACAGAAATAGTAAACACAAATGTACATATGTATATCAAGTAAGCAAAAGCACTCTATATTTGATTTAAATAAAACATGAATAACTTGACATAGAACACAACACAATTCTTACTAGGAGTGGCTGCTTAACACTGCTCTTGTTTATCATGTGCATGAATGGAACAAAAGACCCATGTATGGGCTAGGATGGGCATCCAGAACACGGTCCTCGATGCTGGCCACAAATTCTACGATGATGTGCAACTCTTGCCAAGTAAGAGTCGTCCCTGCAGTGACATGCATCATGTCTACTATCGTACGAGCTTCGCTGGACAAGTTGAAGTAAGCTGTACAAATTACATGTAAGAAAGATAAGTCGCTATAAAATAAGCGTTAACACATGAAAAAACTATATATTCCATAAAATCTTACATGGGGTAGCACTGGAATAGTTGGTAAACGCAACCTGGTCTGAAGATCTGTTGACCAATGATGTATATATTGATCCTCATCCAGACATCTAGCTCGCAGGCCCTGGCCAATCTTTGCCACCTACGACAACTGAAAAAGATTTGATCATTTTCAATTTTTTTATTAAAACTAGAAAATTAAAATGCTCTTCTGTTTGAAGATTGGACTCGATGATTTTTGGCTGCTCGAGTATTGGAACTTGTAGCATCTCAAGGACCTCGGTCCTTGCAAAGCAAGGAATGATCTCAACAAAATAAAAGGGGGGACCACACATTTATTAGTCGCATCTATATATCATGTAAGAAGCCAACAAGTCATGAAATCATCTATTATTCCTACTGACATACGATCTTCAACCTGAAGTCCTCTCGAAGCACAATGGAGAAGCGATTAGTCGTCATTCATCTTTGCCAATGTTCGACCATCATGTTGCTCCCATTAACCCGGCTATCGCCACACCTGGGACACACCGAATTCATTGTTGCGTTCACAACAAATTAGCATGTGTTCACATGCATATGTAAGATAATTATTAAACTCAAGTTGTGGAAAACTTTTTAAAAATGTAGTCACATCATCTTTCTTAATTATGCATATATAACACAAATTAATCGGTCTAACTAATCTAATAAACTAGGCAAACTGGCCAAATAAACTAAATTTAACTAGGTACTCAAATGATCTAAGGTATACTCATTCATATGATTAAGGGCGGCTGGATTAAACTCACCATGTGTCGAACATATCGAGAGGACGAGGCCGCCGTGGGTAGTACACTAGCTAGGCGCGTGCACATCGACCGGCGGCACTCACGCCGCCAATAATCGTAGGCGTCAAAACTACGACGACCGTGGATCTCGCTATGAGAATGGTGGGCATGACGGGGAGAGAGGTCGCAAAGAGATGAGGAGAGCAAGAAGAGAGAGTGAGCGGGAGCCGAAATTTAATAAAGTTTGTATGCGTACAAACTAGCAACGTTCGCGCTTCCGGAACACTGCTAACGTACGTGACGATTTGTATACGAAACACCAGCCACGTGTGCATCGTGCAAATGCGGTTAACACTTTAGAACGGACAGGCAGCGCGGACACAAATGCGGCTAACTTGTTGACGTTTTAATTTTGAAAATTTAAGTGCATTCTATTAGTCTTGAAACTTAGTGTGTTGTCATTATATGACCACTTGAATTAGTGGTTAAAATTACAAAGTGTTAAATGAAAGTTTAACATAGATTCCTTCCAAATCGAAGCTAGGTTTCACCACCGGTAATCCGAAGAGTTCTGAAAAGTGTGCCCGCATTGAAAGAGAGATGGTAGTGAGGTCGTATATTTCACTTCAAAAGTTTGTTAGCCTATCATATGTACCATTTTATAGTTACATGTACACTTATGGATTTATTGAATGTTGTTTTAATTTTCAAGGGGATTGAATATAACAAAATAAGTTAGCAACGAGCGCTTATAACTACACGCTGCTAGTGTGCGTAACAAGGGCGTTTGATCCTACAGAAAACGCTGCCAGAAATATTCATGCATTTTAATATTTTAAGCAGAACTATCGATGTTTGGTGTTCCAAATTTGATAAACTAAACTTTTATGAGACATATAAACACTTCGACATTTTCGTATTTTTAGAAAATGTAAGGTCTGAAAATAATACTTCCCATGTTTAACTTATAATTTCAAAGTGTTACAAAAAGTATTATGGGCTAGCTAGCAACGTCTTCGTGGGCGAAACGTTGCTAAAATCTAAGACCCAAATGCCCGTCGATACACAATGTGTTAGACATCATAGTAGCAGCGTTCCAGCTTGGCCTTCACGCTGCTACTTGAGGTGACACTGATGACGTTTTCTATGATCGTGCGCTGCCAGTTATTTATGGAAAACAGTCTACCTTCATGTACCCCACTAGTAGTGTTTGCCTTCCACGCTGCTAAGCCTCACACTATTCTTAATCGTAAAATGCTTGCACAAGTAGTTGTATCAAATCCAAATATTATTTACACGATTTCCAATAAAATACAGATCATGAATTAAAGGTATAAATAAAGTAATACACTGGAATAATAAAAGATGAATTCCCGTAGAGGGAACTCCGGGTTTTGTTCAAAAATCTCGTACGAGAACTTGTATAGAGAAGGATTTCCCGCGGCGAAGCAGTTCTTCCATACCAACTTAGCTGCCCGGCACGTTCATATTTTCCCCGCACGCTGCTGGCAGTTCGGCAAGTTAGTAGGAGCATCCATAAAGAGAGAGGAGAGCTAGATCCACATCCAAAAAGAGAGAGGATGCGGGCTCCTGGTGTGGTTTTTGTGGGCCTAGGGTGTCAAAGTCCTACGTGGCAAAGGTCTGGACTCTAGCAACGCCCCTTTGTTTTGCTTCCGGTTTCGCGGGAAAAGGACGCACAAACGCATCCATGGACGTATGCAGGACGACGCTGGATTGCAAACTGCGTCCGAACGTTTGCGGACGATTTGAGGGTCGGATTTGGAGATGCCTTAAAGCAATCGGTGACTAGGTAAGTCCGTCGTAAGGGCACGCACAATGATGCCATCTTAGGGGTGACGCCTGGGGTATTTGTTGAGGTGAAGAAAAGAGAAATCGAAGAAAATACTTGCCCTTTCTTAATTATGAGATAATCTCCTAATAACAGTATGTCTCGTCACATTTTTTATGAAAATCATGTTATTTATTAGAGATAAGATTAATAAATCATATTTTCATTGCAAATTTAAGATAAGACAGTCTTGGAAAATCTCCAGCAGACCCTGCAACCGGCCGGCCTGCAAAACACGTTTAAGGGCGCCCGCAAAATTTATTTACGTTACCGCGAACCCTCCGACGGAACTAATCCCATAAAACCATCCTGCAAATGTTTTGTGGGACGCGTTTACAGGATCTATTCCGCATCGTAGGACTCGCGGTACTGCAAATAAAATCATAGGACAAATATTAACAAGTTCATCATCACTAGTTCATCATCATGTATATACATCACTAGTTCGTCATCATACTAGTTCATCACATCCAAAATCATGAGAAACATATGAGATATCAAGTTTAGCCTTACAAATATGCGATAAAAAAAGATTCTCAAATGATCATCGGTCATGAAGAAATCAAGTAACATCCACATTGTTGCGAAGACCGTCAGCATTGCCCATAGCACCACCATCTTCACGAACTAGGACCGGAGAACGAACACCACCACCATCTCACTATCCCAGAGCCATTTCCAACAATGATGAAGATTGTATGACCGACCATTCGAGGTTTGCTTGTAGTACTAATTGGCGATGCGATCCTACACACAAACATTGAGACAAGTATGAGCTCATACTCTTCATATCAACACGGCTAGGGACATGAAGATGAAGAAATGCTCACATAATCATAGTGATGCCACTTGGTGATGCATTCTGCAATTGCTCCAAGCACCCACTCCAACAGCCTCAACATTTTTTGGTGGTATCCCAGCGGCCTTGAAGTGACATCAAGGGCCGTTCGGAAGGGAATGTCATCATTTGGTGATAGTTGTCCTCGATTCTTTGCCAATAACATCCATAGCTTTGATCCTTGCCAACCACTACGTCAAGAGAGATACTCTCCCATGCTTGAACTAAGCACACATCATCAATCTTCTTGTAGTTACCCGTCCTCCCCGTCCTTGCATCATAGTCGGCCTTGTCAATCACTTGCAAGTCATCATCACCGTCTTGATCCACCTCAATGTGAGTCCCATCGAAATCACCAAAGGGGGCACTCAAACCCACCTCGCTCTATGCCAACATCTCGGTGTATGTGGATGGCACACTTTGGCTACAAAATTTAACGGGCAAGCTCACACAAATGTTCCGAACGTCGAAACCAAGGAGTTTATACCTCCAGGTCGTTTCATCGAACTCGTGGTAGGCGTGACGGGTAGAGTCATAGGGAATGTGGATGTCGTGACCACCCGAAGGCAGAGGAGCATCTCGGCCTCTTGTCGTGAGCACCTTGTTCCTCGGGGCCTTCGCCCTCGCACTGACCGGGCCGGTAGAGGGGGTCGTCTTCCTCCCACGCGCGGCCTTGACAGGAAGGGGATCGGGGTCGAATGAGGGAGGTGCCGTGCCGGCTGCACCTGCTTGGATGAGGTGGCTCCTGTGCCGCTACCTCTTGGTGGCGGAGGAGGAATAAGTTGGGGTGGCGCCGACATGATCGGTCCTGGGAGGCGTGGGCAGACGGATCAGCGGCGACGCATGATATGGGGCACCCGGGGGCGGCAGGTATCGGTGTCAAAACCGGCAGATCTCGGGTAAGGGGTCCCGAACTGTGGTTCTTGGATTGATGGGTTACAGGAGACAAGGGAGATGATATTTACCCAGGTTCAGGCCCTCTTAATGGAGGTAAAACGCTACATCCTGCTTTGATTGTATTGAATATGGGGTATCAAGTACAGAGTTGATCTACCTCGAGATCGTATGATGTGGTATAAACCCTAAGAGTAATGAACTTAACCTTGTCCTACGGACTAAAACCCTTTGGTTTATATAGTCACCAGGGGTATCTAGGGTTATACAATGTCGGTTACATCAGGAAAGGAATATGCCGAACCCATCATCTTGTACTTGGAGTGCACACCATGACCTGACAGATTCCGTCTTGGTGATGGTGTCCAAACCTTCATTGACGATCACAGGGCGGCCCACTGTCTGGCCCGCAGAAACAGGCCGGCGGCCCGAGGACCCCTTAATCCCGGACTCCCTCAGTAGCCCCCGAACTAGCCTCCAATGCCGCATCGTCATCTTATCATTTGCATGTTCCAAAGTCTTCGGTTTGCAGGGTGAGTTCCCCCATGAATTCGAATTCTACCAACGATAGTTCGGCCATCGAATACTTCCTGATTTTCAAGGACATAACTTAGCCTCAAAGGCCAACCGTTCAAGCAAAAACGCTGACAACTTTCTGCCGAAAGGTCACAGCTCGAACGTTACTGTTGACCAGTCCCTAAAAAGCTCGAATCGTGGTTCGAGGCAGTTTTCGTTTTTAATCGACACATCTCATTAATATGGAGATCGTGTCCTGCCTTTCCGGGATATGGTTTATGATTTGCGTTATCCCAAGAGCGCATAACTGCATGATTTATCGGGAAGTGGCGAGGTCCGCGGCGCATCTTGGGGACTCTTGGTATTTCAGCAGCCTATAAAAGGAAACATCCACCAAGACTTTTAGTACGCTCTTCCACATTCCCCATTGCCATCTCCCTCTTGAGCCCTGAGCCTACAGGCCCTATTTCTTCCAAACCTCTCGAACCCTTCCTCCATTCGGTCATGGCCGGAGCGGGCTCTAAGGGCAAGTGGGAGGTTTCTCAAGTGACCGAGAAGGACATTATGGAGCTGAAGCTCGCCGGCTACTTGTCAGCGAATGTCGCCCATCGAGCCCCGAAGAAGAATCAGGCCATACCCATGCCTAGAGAAGGCGAGAGGGTAGTTTTCATTCCTCACTTTCTCTGGGGCTTAGGCTTCCCCCTCCACCCCTTCGTGACGGGTCTTATGTTCTACTACAGGCTGGATTTTCATGATCTCTCCCCGAATTCTTTTATGCATATATCCTCTTTCATCACTCTCTGCAAAGCCTTTCTTCGGGTTCACCCCCACTTCGGTTTATGGCTGAAAGTATTCAACCTCAAGCCGAAGGTAGTTAGCGGTGAGCAGGCGGACTGTGTGTGTGGGGGTGATGATAAGCAAGCTTCCCCTAATTCAATGGCCAGATGGTTCGTTCATAGATACCGTCAAAGTATGGCAGCGAGAATGGTTCTACATCACCGAACCACGGGAAGAGGGATGGGTAGCACCCCCTGGATTTAGATCCAGCCCTCCCACCAGGCTAGTATCATGGGTCAAGAAGGGGCTCGATTGGGGGGACACGGTGGGGGTGAAGACGCTACAAAAGTGCATCTCCACCCTGGTAGAAAAGAAAATCGAGCTATGCAACGTCGTCCAGGTCATGCTCCGCCGCCGCCACCTCCCATGTCAACATCGGGTCACCCCAATGTGGGCTCACAGTTCGGATGATCCGATTACTGTGCGGTAGTTCTTCCGCATCACCCATGAGAAAATATGAAGGGTGTTGTTCAAGCCGCGGAAGTCTTGGCCCTTCGAGGAGGAGGACATCAAAATAGAGGCCACAAATCCTCCCGGACCGGTAATATTTCACTAATCATATTCGGATTCTTCCTTTTAACAAGGTTCTCATTCTCGGCCCCCTCCGTATTCGCAGGTGTGGCTAGAGAAATCTCAGCGGATCAACTGCCCGGCGCAACTGCCCGAGGGCCCCAGGACGCCCTTATTGGCGGCCATGCTGGTCGAGAAGCTGTATGCGGTGTCGAAAAGGAAGGAGGAGAAGAAAGAAGACAAGAAAGAAGAGAAGAGGGAAGAGAAGAGGGAGACCCGAGGGGGTCTCCACTCAAAGGGCCTCCTAGAGTCTACATCCGAGGAAACCCATGCTCCTTCTACCCTCGAAGGAGAGATGGATCAGGATGGGGAGGAAAGTGATTCTTCCCACACGAAGAAAAGGGCGGCAGCCGAAGACCTCGAGGGAGGTTCAGTTCCCCTGCCCCGAAGAGACTATGTCGGCCCAAAGTGGCCTTGTTTGAAGACCTTTCGGATTCCGACGAGGAGTCCGAGAACTTTGAGAGGGTCCCTCGAAGGACCCCCGGAGTCAAGCCTCAAGCGCAGAGGTATGAACTCACATACTGTCGGCATTTTCATCCCTCCTAAAGGTTTTTATTACAGACCATGTATGTGCTTTTTTCCTCATTCTAGTCCGATGCGCGAGCTCCCCGCCAATCAGAACTCGGAGGGAGAATCTCCACCTGCCGCATTGGCAGGGAGTGGGACTGCGTCCCATAACTCCCTTCCCCCAGCCACCGAGGAGGTGAGGGGTAGGGGTGATGACACTATGGCCGGGGTTAATACCTCGGCCGCCGAAGAACAGGAAGGTGAATCCCTTCTGTCATGCAAGGAGGGAGAGCTCGGTCAACCCAAGTTTTCCCCAAAATTGGCTCCAGAACCCCCGAAGGTTTCGGAGTCGTCTGCCCAGGTTTCTCTATCAGGAGAATCCACAATGCTGCATCCGGAGCCGCCTATAAGAGGGCGGACTCAATCCGTGTGGGCGGCCATGATGGAGGAGGGTCTAAATGACTCATCCATTGCCGAAGGGCACCGCGCCCTCCTGAGTGTGGCGCTACAAGGTATTCAATCCGTTGACAGCGGATTGAAGGAAGCCTTCGGCAGCCTGCTAGCAGGTTTCAAGGTAATTTACACAGTAGGGGACCATTTTTCGAAGTATGTTTGACTTTATATGCAATTGCCATACTTAGTAGCCCCCGAGCCCTGGGTGAGTTCAGAAGAACTCACGCGGGGGTCGAATGTGAGATAACGCAGAGTACAATTCTTTGTTTGTTTTAAAATTAGCAGCAGCGCCCAAGAATCTTGTTCGGATGTGAAAAACATCCAGACATAGGAGTTTACAAATCAATGACTTGGGAATTTGACCTGTGTTAATTGTCTATACAGTCCGCGCCGCTGACCACAACCCCCTGTGTTGTGGAGTTGGTAGAGATGAATCGGAAGCTGAAAAGCTCCGAAGACGAGCTCGACCACCTCAACAAGCGGTTTGACAACGCAGAAGGTAAGCCGAACTCGACTGATGTCTTTTCCTCATATAAGAGAGGAATTTCTATGGTTGTTATCCTAAACAATGAATATGCTAACGTCCAATGCAACCGTGGCCGCGGAGATCGAGAATCTCAAGGCCGAGCTATCAAAAGCGAGGCAGGAGACCGCCGAACATAAGGTGACTGCCGAACAAGCGTCTGCTGATATGTTATCACCAAAATACGAAAGCAACAAGCATGAGGCCAGGGTTGCGGAAGTGCAACAAGATCTCAAGGACGCCATCTCTAAGTGCGAGGTCCTTGAGCAGAAGAACAAGGAGCAAGCTACCGAGCTGTCCTTGAAATCTGCAACCCTCCAGGAGGCACGTATGGAGGTGCAACGCCATGAGAAGGAACTCCACCAAATAAAGCAGATTGCAAGTGGTAAGCGATACTTACTGCAATGCCCCGTTGGCGGAAAAAGGTTTTTGTTGCTCACTCGAGTGTGGCATTCTCCAGGCGTGTTTGCGGACCTACCCAAGAGTGCGGCGGATGCGGCGCAGCATTATGCCTCCCAGGAAGGGTATGCTGATCAACGGATGTTCTGGGAGCAGTTTCAGGCCCCAGAGCAACCACTCCTTGTCTCCGATCAGCTGAAGCAGCTGATGGAGTTGCACCGCATAGCCGAGCCGGCCATGAAGGATCTCTCTATCCGGCTATGGCCTACAAAGCCACTACCAGGCAGCTACTTCGGTTTGGTGCAAAGGTTGGTCGCTGCCGTGCCCCAGGTTGATGCCCTGACTCGCTCAGCCTGCACCGAGGGTGCCCGGATGGCGTTTGCGAACACGATGGTGCATTGGCCGAAGCTGACGCCTAGCGAAATGGCTACCGGTCCTCCGCCGCCCGGGAAGGAGCATAGGCGTCCCGAGCTGTATTTTTCCGCCGTTATGGATGGTGCACTGGCAATAGAGGCCTTATGCCCTAAGGATGTAGTTCTTGAGTGAAAGTACTTCTTTCCGTGTGATGGTCGAAACTTTATTAACGTTTATGAATTTGCATGGTATATGTCATGTTGTGCTTTTGTTAATTTTTACTCTTGTGTGGTTATTTTAATCCTGAAAGTTACCAGTCATCGGCTTCAACCCCCCTATAGATACTAAAAGGGGGGGTGGTTTTGATATCCGCATTGTTACCCTTAGCCAACGTCTTGGTACCCGGAGGCGGTAGTTCGGAAGAAAACGAGGCAATCAGACTATGTGGCTTTATTGCTTTCACTTAAGCATAGGAGCTTAAATGCGGGGAGTGAGAACTAGCCCCCCTTTAGTTGTGATGTTCGGTGTTTTGCGCAAAACCCGTATCACATGGCTTGTGTTACTCCAAACCCACCATTTTAACATGGTGAACCTCCAACGATTCTTAGTTTAACACCTGTCATCGGATCGCCGATCAATTCACGCTTATTATGCCAGTCGATTTTTGGCTTTCTCCGTTGAGGTACTTAACCAGGCGAACTAGAAGTACAATCACAATGGTGCTCCCTTTCCCCTTTTAGCCGAACAAGCGGAACGTAAAAGGGGAAGCACGGGAGCCGGGCAACCCAACCTTTGACCAAAGACACAATTCGGAACTGATGCATATACCGCAATATCCAAGACGCCGAACACATGATATCAAGATAGTGTTGGGGCGATGCGCGGGGCGGGTTAATCAAGCCCCCGGTTTTATGGACCAATCGCATCTGAAAGAATACATACCAAACTAGCTTGCGTTGAAGGGCAAAAAGGAGGAAAAAGTTGTGCACAATATTGATAATTGCCCTAGGATTTTAATATTTGGGCGTTATTGTGATGGATACTTGACATTCCGTACACTTCTGTTTGCTCACGCAACTGTTACAAGTATGCGAAAATAAATTTACAGGAAAAAGGTTTACACAGGACCTTGACAAAAAATGGCTTGATGTCCTTTACTGTGTCCTGCTGCACGTCTGCGCCTTTGTTCTCCTGGAAGGTGCTCCTTTAGATGAGGTGGTAGTCGATGAGCAGGCCTTGCGAGAGAAAGTCTTGAGAGGTCGTCAAATTATGTGAGTTTTATGATGCTGACATGATCCTTTGAATGGACCCTGGTGTTATCCGAAGACCTATATGACTGCGTTCGGTTAAGCCAAACGCCATGCTGTTGTATGGAAGGTCCCCACAGCTACCCATGTAATTTTTAGTGCGAAATTGTGACTTCGGGGTACGTACCTTACAGGTATCCGGGCTGCGCTGTGGGGCGCGTATTCCTATTTGCGTGGTGCGTGAGAGAACTCTGGAAGTTGAAACAAAGCTCGGGTCCGCTTACTTACCTTCCGCGCCTTGACGGTGGGCTGAGTGTTTGGCGTCTGTTCGCGGAGCTGTACCTTGGCTGCTAGGGCCGCGGTGTGTTCCTCTGTTCGGAGCAAACGCTCTTTGTTGCCACAGACAGTGATGACCCCCTTGGGTCCGGGCATCTTAAGCTTCATATACGCATAATGGGGGACAACGTTGAAGCAGGCAAATGATGTTCGGCCCAGAAGTGCATAGTAACCGCTTCGAAAGGGGATGATATCGAAGACCAAGTCCTCGCTCCGAAAGTTATCGGGCGAACCGAACACCACTTCCAGAGTTATGGTGCCCGAGCAATTTGCCTCCATGCCAGGGATGATACCTTTAAAGGTGGTGTTACTAGGTTTGATCCTTGACGGATCAATGCCCATTTTCTTCACCGTATCTGCATAGATCAGATTGAGGCTGCTGCCTCCATCCATAAGGACCCTTGTTAAATGGTATCCGTCTGCTATGGGATCGAGTACCAGGGCGGCTGACCCACCATGTCGAATACTGGTCGGGTGGTCAGTGCGGTCGAAGGTGATCGGACAAGCCGACCATGGGTTGAATTTCGGGGCGACGGGCTCTATGGCGTACACGTCCCGAAGTGTGCGCTTCCTCTCCTTCTAGGGTATATGTGTGACGTAGATCATGTTCACACTTTTTACCTCAGGGGGGAATTGCTTCTAGCCTCCATTATTTGGCCTACGGGGCTCTTCGTCGTCCTCGCTACGGGCGCCCTTGCCGTGGTCTTCGACTGCAAGCTTGCCTGCCTGTTTAAACACCCAACAGTTATGGTTGGTGTGGGTGGCGGGCTTGTCTTGAGTGCAGTGAATCTGGCAGGGTCTGTCCATTATTTTGTCCAGCTGAGAGGGTCCATCCCTATCCCCCTTAGAGGGTTTCTTCCGCTGTGACGACTTGGAGTTACTAAACCCGGCGTTAACCGTCGTGTCTTCGGCTTTAGTGCCATTGTGCCAACGTTTATTCTTGTTACGTCGTGGCTTCCCACTGTGGTCCCGTACTTCGGAAGTGCCGGGGTTTGCAGGAGGATTGTTCCGGCGTGCTAGCTAGCTGTCTTCGCCCGCGCAAAAGCGTGACATAAGGGAGGTGAGAGCAGACATTGTTCAAGGATGCTCCTGTCCGAGCTGACGGGCTAGCCATTCGTCCCGAATATTGTTTCTGAAGGAGGCCAATGCCTCGGTGTCAGAGCAATCGACGATTTGGTTCTTCTTGGTTAGGAATCGGTTCCAGAATTGCCGGGATGATTCTCCGGCTTGTTGAACGATGTGGCACAGGTCTGCAGCATCCGACGGCCGAACATAGGTGCCATGAAAGTTAGAGCGGAAAGCATCCTCGAGTTCTTCCCAACTCCCGATGGAGTTTTCGGGGAGGTTGTTCAGCCAATGTCGGGCTGGTCCTTTGAGCTTTAGTGGTAGGTACTTGATGGCATGGAGGTCATCTCCATGAGCCATGTGTATGTGGAGAAGGAAATCTTCAATCCAGACAGTCGGGTTAGTAGTGCCGTCGTATTGTTCGATGTTTACGGGTTTTAAATCCGTCAGGGAACGGGTGCTGCATTACCTCGTCAGTGAAACACATCGGGTGGGCGGCGCCCCTGACCCTGGCTACGTCGCGCCGGAGGTCGGATTGAGTTTGATATAGGTGCTGTCCCTGAACTCTATCGTTCTGGTCGAGCCAAGCTTGATACCCGTCCCCTCTGGCAGGGGTTCGTCCTTTGGATCCGTAAATGGATCTTGTCTGTCCTGCGTGAGCATTCAGAGTGTGTCGTAGGTCGAACGGGTCTCCGGGTCGTGTTGGTTCGTTCCGTCCTTTATGGGGGTGTTCGGGTACTTCTCCCGCTTTGCCAGTCGGCCTGTCCCGTCCTCGAGGGGGGCGGTCCAGCTGGTCGTCTTTGGTGTATCTAGGGAGTGCGGGCTCAAGGGCATCGCCATCGAATTATGGCAATAAACAGCGGCGCGGGTAATCCTTATTTTGATCATGTCGTCCATAGTTGTACCCTTCCTCGGCAGCTAGGACTCGCGTCCATCGGTCATTGAGGGTGTCTTGTTTAGCTTTAATTTGCTTTTGTTTCAGCTTGAGGCTTCGAGAGATGGCGATCAGTTGACGCTTGAATCGTTCTTGATCAAGCGGGTCTTCGGGGAGATGAAATCCTCATCATCGAGACTGACATCGTCTTCGGACATAAGTAGGCAGTTACTGTCTTCAGAATCAACAGGGTCCTCAGGGTTTTCAAGATCTATCTTCCCATCGGGATCACCCTGCTGCTGTTCGGGAGCGGTTGGGTCAGCGGGATCTTCGGGGGTGTCTGATGTAAAGTTTTCGGAGGCAGTGTTATTTTTCCTGCCCTTGCGCCCCTTGGATTTTTTACGCTGACGATGACGCTTGACGGTGTCATCACCACTGTTTTTGGGTGGGATGCCGTCGCCGCTCGAAGCAAGCGTGCTGCCATCCTTATCGCCGGGAGTGTCCACCATGTAAACATCATAAGTGGATGTGGCGGTCCACTGCCCAGTTGCGGGTAGAGCAACTTTGCCGACGTCCGCATATGTTTCCTCGCCTTCATCCGAAGAGAAGTCCAACACATCGGTTAAATATTCGATGGTGGCTATTAAGTGGGTGGTGGGTGGGAAGCAAAATTCCCAGTGACTGGCCTCCAGACCGTTCTGAGCATAGGTCGGGGATGGGGAATCTGTGATTTCCAATGCTTGGATCCGGGCCAGATTTTCATTTAATGACGTGGGGCTGGCCGGACTATCCTTTGTCGTCTCGGCTGAGACGTACTCAGGCATGTCAGCCCAATGAGTGTGTTCGGCCAGGCTGACCCCTGACTTTGGCATGTCGTGATCGGATCCGAACTCAAGGTCAGATCCGAGGAGGTTGCCCCGGACACTATGTTGGGGAAGAGATTAGAAGTCAAGGCTTCAGGGCTACTGTCGGGGATATGACCCCTCGGTATAACCCGCCGTTTGGGCCGGGTTAGACCGTAGGCGGCTTATAAACCATATAATTAATGGGCTGTAGAGATGAAAGAAAGGCAAGCGTTGAGGATTTACCAAGTGAGTCGCCTGGCGGCCCAGCATAAGAAGACGGCGACTCAAGGCCCATGAGGTGGAAGACGCCGGAAGCTTTCCTAACTTGGGAGACAAGATGAGGTAGAATTGTAATAGGTCACGAGACATAATATGACTCATACTCTTGTAAACCCGGGGGCCTCAACCTGTATATAAAGGTGAGCCCTTGAGGTCAATAGGCTAGGTTCGAAACTCTTGAAAGCTAGGTCAGCGATTCCGCACCCTTGTAATCGAGATCACCATCAATATAGACACCAAAGCAGGATGTAGGCTTTTACCTCCATCGGAGGGGCCGAACCTGGGTAAACCCGTCTCTCGTTCCCGATCAACCCCTTCAAGTCGCCACACAGCGGTGATGGCCTCACACCTAAGTTCTCCTACGAGAACATCTGCAGTGACAAAACCACGACAGTTGGCGCCCACTGTGGGGCCTTCGCGCGGTGGAGTTGAGTTCTCGGAGGGAGCTTTTCCAGGGTTCGGGAGCTACGTGGTGGCTCAGATGAGCAAGAGCCGCTGCGGTAAGATCTACATCGACAATTCAAGCTGGGGTCCCGAGGCTGACTCAGTCGAGTCTGGGTACCGGGTCCCCTTCGGCAAGATCGACGTCTTCATCGGCAAGATCGGCGCACGAGTACCCGAGACGGACGCCTGCAACGACATCGTCGAACCGGCTCGGCACGTACGACCCGGTGTAGGATCGCAAGTATGTCTAGAGGGGGGTGATTAGACTACTTGACCAATTAAAAATATTTTTTTACCCAATTTTAGTTGTGGGCAGATTTTAGCAATGATAGCAAGTCAAGCACACCCTACACATGCATGTCTAAGAGTATAGCAGCGGAAAGTAAAGACAAGCACATGTAATAGAGGTAAGGGTTAGAAGATCAAACACAATTGTAGACACGAAGATTTTTCCCGTGGTTCCGATAGGTGGCGCTATCGTACATCCACGTTTACGGAGTCTTCAACCCACGGAGGGTAGCGGTCGCGAGAGTCCACAGAGGGCACCACCCATAAGGGTCCACGAAGTAGCAACCTTAACTATTCCATAACGGCTTCCGTCCACAAAGGACTAGCCTCACTATGGGTAGATCTTCACGAAGTAGGCGATCTCCTTGCCCATACAAACTTCTTGGTTCAACTCCACAACACGAAGTAGGAGGCTCCCAAGCAACACCTAACCAATCTAGGAGGCACCACCCTCCAAAAGGTAATAGGCTTGATAGTGATGATGAACTCCTTGATCTTGTGCTTCAAGATGATAGACTCCTCAACACTCAATCACTCTCTCACGGATTTGGCTTGGTGGAAGGGATTGATTGGGTGGAAAGCAACTTGGGGAGGCTAGAAATCAAGATCCATATGGTTGGAGTGGATGATCTTGATCTCAACACAAGGGTAGGTGGTTCTCTCTCAGAAATTTGGATATGGGGAGTGGGGAACAGTTATGAGTGCTTTTCTTTCGAGTGAGAGGTGGTGGAGGGGTATATATAGGCATCTCCAAAAATCCAACCGTTACACCATTATTGAGCAACTCGGTGAAACCGAAGTGAAAACTCGGTCGTACCGATTTGTTCAAAATGTGGCAACTTTAGGAATCTCGGTGAGACCGATATATGATTCTCGGTGGCACCGATATGAGTGGCCGAGGGCAGTTTCCAAACTCGGTGAAACCGATTCACAATTATCGGAAATTCCGATTCTTGTGAAACAGCTAACAGAAGGTTGGTCACTGGAACTCGGTGGCACCGATGAAAAACTTGGTAGTACCGAGAAGGGTTTGTGGCTAGGGTTTCTGTCTAGGGTTTAAACTCGATGTATCCGATATGGAAGTTGGTAGCATCGATTTTGAGTGGAAGGGTTTTAGACAGAATCTTTGTGGGATAGCTTGTGGGTGTTTTTGGTGACTAGCACTTGTGCACGTGGAGCAATTTGTTCACCAACAATACCTTACCCCCTTTTAATAGTATTGGCTTTCCTACGGACTCAAAGTGATTTCTCACAAAGTAAAATGTAGAGTCTTCTAGCTTGAAGCTTTGCCAATCCATTCCTTGCATCTTGGGGTATCTCCTCACAATCCTTTGCCAAGCCATCATTGAACTTTTTCCTGAGATATACTTAGTGGAAAACATTAGTCCAATGAAGTATATATTGTTATTAATTACCAAAACCACCTAGGGAGAAGTCGTGCTTTCACCCGGCCGGCATCAAACCAGCCGGCGTCACGTCTTCGTTGGGTTCACCCAAGGAATCGGCCTCCCGGATGAGCTGGCATGAAGAGAGGATGCCCCTGTCAACTCCCACGGCAAGTCATCTATGGGAGACACCGAATCAATTTGTCCCCTTTATGATGGGAGACTCGGAGGCTGTTTGGAAGCGGAAGCCACCAGGGAATCATATGAGCCACCTCGTCAGGTCACCATCTACATGGCAGGAACCGCAGCGGCTCCAGATCCGTCGACCACATCAGCTACGGACGGTGCTCGCGGGTCAGGCAAGACACCAGCTCAGGCCATGAGCGATTTCATGGTTGAAATGGACAAACTCGTGGAGATCCCTATCACCACATAGAATCAGGAAGCTCGTAATACGGAATTCGCAAAACTTCGCATCGAGATGACTAAGGTTCAAGGAGAGATTGACGTTGAAAACGTCCGGATGGCTGAAGTACAGGCTCGTATCCAATGAGTCGAAGTGTTTGAAGGTTAAGGCTTGGCAGCTAGGGCTTCGCCGGGACGCTTCTGAGGTGGTTCACCTTAGGAGACACCAAAGTCGGCTGCCGATAGGACTCGAGCTGACTCAGTTATTCGCCAGCCCAGCAATGCCTGGGACGGGACATGATCCACCTAGTCAGGCAAGGCGGCAGGTAGAGCTGGTTCAGCCGCCGCCGGTTCAGTCACCGACTCAGCGTTTTCAGACACCACAGGGTCACTTTTCCAACCCAGTTGACAACGTGTTGGCAGCGACGCGCAATTTGGAGGCACTTCCGATTCACGGGAACACCCCAGTTGAGATCAAGGCAAGGAACGCCATCGAGATGCTGAAAACAGCAGTGGTACAACAGGCACAATATTCTTAGAGCCATGATCGAATGCATTCCACTCCATACGCTAGCAAGAGTCGCCATGGAGAATCTTCGACTGTTTCCAGTAGCGGGCGTCAGCGGCAGCCTCGGGTTTCCTCGACCCGGCCTGTGTTATCCGACGCTCAAGCAGTTGTTCATGCGGCGAGAGCCGCTCGGCAGGCGGAGGTAGAGGCAGCCGCGACATGGGCGACTTAGCGGCCCGTAGCGGAGCCCCAGTCTGCGGCACTAGGAGCTAGAGTTAACAACAGGACAATCGGCATCCCTTGCCTGTCGCCGGCTCTCCGCGGTGAGCCGATGCCTAAGGACTTCAAAGGGCCCCGTAAGGTGCCTAACTACACCGCATATCTTGAACCGGCTGCATGGATTGAAAGTTATGAGTTGGCTATGGATATGCTCGACGTTAGTGATGCGGTATGCGCGAAGTATTTGACAATGATGCTAGAGGGACCGGCTCGAACATGGTTGAAAAACCTTCCGCCCAATTCCATCAATTCCTGGGCAGAGTTGAAGGAACGTTTCATCAAAAAAATTCAAGAAACGTGCAAGCGGCCAATGACAATCATAGATCTTCAGCATTGTGTTCAGCGCACGGACGAGTCGGCGCATCACTGGACCCGCCGGGTGGCAGAAATTATCCACTCATCAGACAACATCACGGCGACTCAGGCTGTGCTCATCTTGGAGAAGAATTGCCATTTTCAGCCCCTGGTCCTGTAACTTGGACGGTTAAAACGCAAAGTTCAAGATATGGGCGAATTGATGGACGTTCTTACTAGGTATGCTGAATCATATAGCACGAAGGATACCGGCTCAGACGAGGATAAAACTAGCAAGGGGAAGAAAGGTGATGGTGGCAAAGGTCATCAGCAAGGTGGAAACTCTGGAGGTCAAAGCAACAAACGAAAACAGCCCGATGGCGGGTCAGAGCTTGTGGCCAATACCAACACCAGTTTTAAAAATCAGCGTCGGAACGGCCGTCCTGGAGGGCCTTATAATGGGAATAAGCCGCGTAACTACGAAGAGGCACTTAAGGGGCCTTGTCCCAGGCATAGTACTCAGGATAAGCCGGCTACTCACTCATGGGAAAACTGTTATATCATGCAGGAGTTCCGTAACCAGGCGTCTCAGAATCATCAAGGAGGCAACGGTGGAGGACATCCGGGTCAGTATGGTCAAGGCGGCTCACAAGGTGGCTCGCTAGGTGGGTTGCCGAGATCAGGGTTTCAACACCAAGGAAATAATGGCAGTCGACAACGTCCCGGTCAGGACGGTCAACGGCATAATAGCCAAGCAGGGTTATTATTTGGGACCCGACGAGCAGGGCCTCAAACTCAAGATGTCGGGTCCCAAAGGAACTATAGTTGTGGGGGGCGACAGGAAGATTGCTTGGGAGTGTGAGGAAGGAGATGCGGCTTACGCTGAGTCGGCCTGTGCTATTCCAGAATTAAGGTTCACTACGGTTGATGACAATCCAGACGATCAGAATCCCCTCAAGAAAATCAACACTTAAGTGAGTTGATCCGGCTTACCTTTAGTTTTATTATATTTAGGAGTCATAGGCTCGTTATTTTCTGTATCGATCCCCAATTTCTGTATATACTTCTATGTTTTCAAATAAAATAAAGCCGGCACCCCTGAAACTCAGGGTTTCTTGCCGTTTTCGGCCTATATATTGAGCATGAGTCTTTATTGTTTGGAGCATGTTACTTGGGGGCTTCTGGCTCAACGAGTCATTATAGTTTTATGATCATTGGAATAAAGCCGGCTTATCTGAACTCCAGATGTTTTGCAGTAGAAGCGTTGCCTCCTGTATATCCTATGCCAGGCTTTTCCATGATCATAGGGCACTTGGGGGCTTCCAACTCACCGAGTTTAGCTTTCTCACCCTCTTGACCCCGCATAAAGAAACGCCACGAAAATGGTTAAACCTGCCTGTGTGCTTGATGCGACTCCGATCAGGTGACCCCATGAACTCTTGACTAGTCACTCCATTATGGACCCTGAACTGTTCAAGGTTAAAACATTGGTTAAGTCACGTGAGAGCCGGCATACAGAGAGCTAGGATAAACCATGGGTTATCATGCCCGCTTCATTGAAGCAAGATTTAAGCCTCGAAAGCTGGTCTTTTTGCCGAGTCTCACGGAGCCGGCTTATTATAATTTCTTTATTATTTATACAGCCATGTGTTACAATTTGATAAGCTTTCGGGTATATTTGCCGGCTCATTAATGAGTATTCGGATTACAAAACCAAACCTTGTCAAGGTCGGCTGTAATTGAAAATCCCCCCTGCAACAACGTTGGGGAAGAATTTATCAATAAAAAAACTTGACAACCTCATAGACAAATCCTTCGAAAGGTAGCCGGATGACCTCTTCAAATTCGGTCAAAAAATCCAAAGGCAAAGAAATGAAGTAAGCATGATGTTTTGGGAGACAGCTCAAGGCGGCAAGGTGTCATGACAGTTTTTACCATAAAAAGGATGCAGTAAACGTGCACGAAGGCACGACAGGGAATTTCAAAGTTTTGAACTATCCCTATTACAAGCTCATATTATGAAGCCACAAAATATTAATGTTTTTGCCCAACATTCATGGGCATGAGCCGCCTGGCGGCTAATTCATCATCAAATTCTCATCTTCAAGCTCGTCCTGCGTCAGCCGTCTCTAGACGAGTCTCTGCCGGCGCTTCCTGATCTTTAGCCTGCTGGTCTTTTTGTTGCCACTGAATTGACAGTAAGGATTCAAAGTTTGAAGATCCTTCGATAAGACTTGACGCATCGACATCAGGAGCAAAGGGTCTCTTATGTCGGGGCGGCACCAGCTCTGACGGCTCGATAGGGGCATCGATGTGCTCGTTTTTTATGGAGTATGCCGGGTTGTACTGCAAAAGATTGATTTCCTCGGCCATAAGAGTCGCTAGTGGCCGGGTCTCCTTCACACATTTGGTAAAATCGACGCGGGTGAACTCTGAGCCGTCCAGTTTATATTTCGGAAAGCCACTTTCCAGAGCCTCCAAATCTAACTCAGGCAAGTATGCCTTTGCACAGGCAAGAGCCATGTTTGCTCCACCACGAGCCGCCGATTTTCGGGTCTCTGTGATCCATTCTGGTACTGTGGACAGTTGTTTGAACATGTCCTTGATGCTCTTGGGCGGGTGTTTCAAGTTCTTTACTGCCATAATAGAATAGACAGACCCTGTGAATAGTTGCTCTACATATGTGAAAATTGCCTTTAACTTCACAATAGGCAGTTCAACAATGGTCTACTATTTTTGTCCTGCATACAAAGACAGTTGCAATGCTGAGCCGCCATATGATCATGACTCGATAATTCAAAAGAGGAAAGAAGTTTTGAGCACATACCAAAGATGGTTGTCAACATCTCACTAATCTGCTTCACCAAGGTGTTATAATTTTCTTTCAACGGCCCAAGTTCACCCTCTGCCGTCTCAGCACGTTTCAAAAGGGTGGCTTTCTCTTCCTCAAACTTCTTTACAGCTTGCTCAAACCGGTCTTGAGCTTCACGCGCAGATTCTTCAGCACGAGCCGCTGCAAGACCGGCTTCAGTTTTTTAGCTTCACTTCTTCTTTGAGACGCTCCTGCAAATTTACAAGACACATGGTTCAGAAGTCTTTCATATATTCTGCCAAGTATGAATTTTTTTTATCTTCAAGCCGCCTTCGAGAGGGCGACTTACTCCTGGGGATTATGACGTCTCTAAAATATTTTCCAAAGTCTCGTGAGGTTGTAAACAATCCACACGACATTTAGGGGCTAATGTTCTAAAATTCACACTGTTAAGAAGATCCGACTTATCTTAAAAAGATAAGCCGGCCCTTGGGGGCTACAGGTTGATTTTTCTTCACAGGTGCTAAAGACCCGATTTATCTCAAGAGGGTAGGTCGGCCTTTGGAGGCTACAACACTGCTCTGTATTATTTATCCCATAGAATAAAAGTACCAACTAGTCATGATTATAACAAGTTGGTCCTTGGGGCCTATACAGTTATAAGTTCAGCACCATTATGATTATTCTGAAGAACCAGCTAACCATTTTCATAGTAAGATGGTCCTTGAGGGCTAATGACAGGATATAATGGTCAAGCAAGTAAAGCAGGAATATTACCTCATACTTCTCTTTAAGAGCATTGATTAAATGAATCTCAAGCTCCTGGTTTTCCGAAAGTTGGGTCAAATATTGCTGATGAATGTCTTCCACTTCAGGAATAGACAAACTGGGAATTTCTAGTTTGGTTTTCCCCCTTTCTAAGTCAACCGACTCATCCTTGGCCATAATTTTTGCTAAAGAGGTAGAAGCAATAGGAGCTTGGAAAGCCTCTTTAACAATGACAACATCCGGGTCATATTGACTTGCCAGATTGGGGTCATCAACCTGAGCCGCTGGATTAGAGAGACACGTCGGGCTGGACGGACGAGGTCAGTTGAGGCATTCTCGACATTCATTGTCGCTTCCATAAAGACCGGCTCATCTGGCCCAGGCGCCTCAACGTCGACTGTCGGTTCAACAGTGGTATCAAGATTATTGTTTCCTGGAAGATCAACTTCAGCGGCTGTCTTCTCAGGAGGGGGGTTTAAAACATCTTGGCTTGCAGCACCTAAGGTCGACCCGGCAGAACGTGTTGATACAAAAGCTTTCGCCCTATAGTTAGTCAGAGATTATATAATTACAGCTCAATGATCAAATATGCAAAGGTTTGTACAAGGTTCAAAGTCTTACCCGCGATTGATATTGAAAGCAGGAAGCTGTGTTGCAGATGAGTCGCCCGAAGACGAAGAAGATTCCTGGTCAAATAAGTTTGGTTGTTTTTAAAGACCGGTTAAAGAAAACAACTATAGAATGAGCCAGTTTTGGATTATTTGGTACCTCAAGATGCGGCTTACGAGCCGGCGGTGTGTGAGACAAACCAGGGGCTAAGTCGCCCGAGTCACTTCGGGCCTTGCGTTTTGATTGACCAACAAATTGAGTTTTCTTCAAACAATAATCGTGAGTTAAGTAAGCATTTTGGTGTGACAGTTTAAGCTTCCGGACGGTTCGTTTCGGTTTTCTTGGGATATATGTCTCTAAGGAACTAGAAGGGACCGGGATTACCTCAATATCGCCGGCTAGATTGGATTCTGAGTTGCCCTGCTAATAAAGTGCGTCAGAAAAATTTAAGTAAATGAATGGCAGAACAAGACAAGTTTTACCTCAGAGTGTTCTCCTGAAGATGACTCAAGGGGCGGGTCATCCTTCTGGCCCGTTGAAGGAGCGGGGGCCTGAGGTGAGACATTCCAGAAGTTAGAGCCTTCCTGCAACGATGTAAATCAGAAGATAAGAAGATGGAGTAAGAAAACACAGAAGAAGGGAAATATACGAGATAAGAAAAGATTGAATACCAGAGGAGCTCGATTTAGCAGATAGAACGGGCCCAAGCCGGTGAAGCTGCACTTCTCCTTTGGGTCAGCAAAAAACCTCTTTGTTTCCTTATTAAGGGTGTCGTCTGACAGATCTTCAGTAGAGAAACATTGAGCATCGGATGATTTGCCCGAGTATTTACACATGAGATTTTCTCTCACACTGACGGGTTGGATCCACCACTTCATCCAGCAACGGACCAAATCGATCCCGGTCAAGCCATGCACGATCAGGGCCCTCAACTTTGTGCGAAGGGGCGCCATCAGATCTCTCTCCTCATCTGAAGGCCAACTCAAAAGTTCGATGGTATTGCTAAGCCGGCCTATTCTATAGCCCGGAAGAGGGTTTTCTCCATCAGGAGCGGTGTTCTTGCAATAGAACCAAGTTTTGTTCCACCCTTTCGGATGACTCGCCAACTTGCAATCAGGGAAGAGACTGTTCTTCCTCTTTTGAATGGTAATTCCACCAAGTTCGCAGGCAGGTCCATTCTCGGTCTCGTTTGACGGTTCAAATAGAAAAATTCCCTAAAGAGGGTTACGGACGGTTCTATCTGCAGATAAACTTCGCACAAAACGTGAAATTGGCAGATGTTGGTCATTTAGTTAGGTGAAATATCCTGAGGGCGGAGGTTGAAGAAATGCAGTAGATCTCTGAAGAATTTTGAGCCGGGGGGGGGTCGAAAGCCCCTACGCAGATGATCAGCAAAGATGATAACTTCCCCTTGTCGAGGTTGGGGATAAGGCTCCTCTTTGGGAGCACGCCATTCAATATCCTTACGAGCCGGCAGGAATCCTTGGCTCACAAGATTATCCAAAGTGAGTTTGGATTCTTGGGACCTGACCCAGTTGCAAATTTTGGCATTCTTGGGTGCCATAGCGGGTTACAGAATAACTGCAAAGGAGATAGGAAAAACAAATTTGAGCATAACATAAGTCGCCAATTTATGGATTGACCATAAGTAAGAAAGGTTACAGTCGATGTGAAAAAATATTCGAGCCGGCAATAATTTAAGCCGCCGAAGGAGCATAAAGGCAAGTCATGTATTCATGGGGCTTAGCAAAGATTTTATGAGCAAACAAGTTTCTGCCAGGATGAATTGCAGCGGAGGATCTAGATAAATGTAAGAAAAGAAAGGCAAAATACGTTCTGACGGGTGGAGGAACCAAACTGGGTCATTTGAGACTGCCATTCAAGGCATCATTTTTTGAATCTATTCATGAGAGATGCGGAGAGTACCACCGGGCCACGGATATTGTTGGAAATATGCCCTAGAGGCAATAATAAATTGGTTATTATTATATTTCCTTGTTCATGATAATCGTTTATTATCCATGCTATAATTGTATTGATTGGAAACTCAAATACATGTGTGGGTACATAGACAACACTGTGTCCCTAGTAAGCCTCTAGTTGACTAGCTCGTTGATCAAAGATGGTTAAGGTTTCCTAGCCATTGACATGAGATGTCATTTGATAACGGGATCACATCATTAGGAGAATGATGTGATGGACAAGACCCAAACTACGAACGTAGCATATGATCGTGTCAGTTTATTGCTATTGTTTTCTGCATGTCAAGTATCTGTTCCTATGACCATGAGATCATGCAACTCCCTGACATCGGAGGAGTACCTTGTGTGTATCAAACGTCGCAACGTAACTGGGTGACTATAAAGGTGCTCTACAGGTATCTCTGAGGATGTCTGTTGGGTTGGCATGGATCAAGACTGGGATTTGTTACTCCGTGTGACGGAGAGGTATCTCAGGGCCCACTCGGTAATACAACGTCACAATGAGCCTTGCAAGCAATGTGACTAAAGTGTTAGCCACGAGATCTTGTATTACGGAACGAGTAAAGAGACTTGCCGGTAACGAGATTGAACTAGGTATAGAGATACCGACGATCGAATCTCGGGCAAGTAACATACCGAAGAACAAAGGGAACAGTATACGGGATTAACTGAATCCTTGACATAGAGGTTCGACCGATAAAGATCTTCGTAGAATATGTAGGAGCCAATATGGGCATCCAGGTCCCGCTATTGGTTATTGATCGTAGAGGTGTCTCGGTCATGTCTACATAGTTCTCGAACCCGCAGGGTCTACACACTTAACGTTTGGTGACGATTAGTATAGTTGAGTTATTGTGTTGGTGACCGAAGGTTGTTCGGAGTCCCGGATAAGATCCCGGACATGACGAGGGTCTCCGGAAGAGTCCGGAGGTAAAGATTGATATATGTGATAATAGTGTTTTGATCTCCGGAAGGGTTCCGGAATTCACCGGAAGGGGTTCCGGATGTTTACCGAAGTGTTCGGGTGCAGCAACACTTTATATGAGCCAAAGGGATAAAGCCCACGAGGTTTTGGAAGTGCAAAAGGAAGTTTTGCTACTGCCTTAAGCTGGTAAGGCAGTACTACCGCTACTGTAGCAGCGGTACTACCGCCCAAGCGGTACTACCGCTACCGCAGCAGCGGTACTACCGCTCAAGCGGTACTACCGCTCGTGAGCGGTACTACCGCTTGTGCGCGGTACTGCAGGGATCCGAGTTGGACTCTTTCCCTGCGGGCCAAACCGACCTTGTGCGGGCAAAACCGACCTGGAGGAGGCTTTTACTCCAAGTTTAGACCCCAAGGCTCAACATATAAATAGAGGGGCGGGGCTAGCACACGTGATACATTAAGATTTCCCAAGCCGTGTGTCGGCAACCCTAACCCTCTGGTTCTCCCGTCATAATCTCCGTAGTGCTTGGCGAAGCCCTGCAGAGATTGTTCCTCACCACCATCACCACGCCGTCGTGCTGCCGGAACTCATCTACTACTTCATCATCGCTCGCTGGATCGAGGAGGTGAAGGCGTCATCAAGCCGTACGTGTGTTGAACGCGGAGGTGCCGTCCGTTCGGCACTAGTTCGTGATCGGATTGAGGGACGACTTGCAATTTGGATCGCGGAGACGTTCGACTACATCAACCGCGTTTCTTAACGCTTCCGCTTAGCGATCTACAAGGGTATGTAGATTCACTCTCCCTCTCGTAGATGCTCATCACCATGGATAGATCTTGTGTGTGCGTAGGAAAATTTTTGTTTCCCATGCAACGTTCCCCAACAGATATTACAAGAGTGAAAGGAGTTGTGGATCTACAAGCGGTAGTTCTTGACGAATATGAAGAACACGGCATGAACACTAGCAAACATCAAACCCTAAATGGGGATGGAACGTACCAGATCTGGTTGAAATAAGAGGGAGTCGACGGTGCTCGTTTCGGCGATTGAGAAAAGATCCGGTGGCCTAAACGGCACGCTTGGAAGACCTTGGCAACGTCCTCGAGTTCCGGCAGTGTTCGACTGAAAGAGGAAGTGAGAGGAAGAAGAAGGAGTGGAAAGTGCATAACGGGCCGCACCGTGAATATTTATAGGATGAGAACCTGAAGAGGCAACTGACAGGCGTGGGAAACAAGGAGACGCAGTAAATATTGGAAAAGATGACGCCTCGATTTTCGGGATTCGCGGATATGTGCGAAAGATCCGTTGAGACGTCATCATGCCTTCTCTAAATTTTCGGCGGGTGACGTCATAAGCAATTGTTCCAAGGAAAATTATGAAGTCTGAAAGTGCCATAAGCTGGCGTTTGAAGAAACTGAGGAGATACAAATACAAAGCAAAGGCTAAGCCGCCTGATGGAAGCAAGGAAGATTGACATGAACAAGTTCAAATCAACCTGGGGCCTAATGTTGGGGATATGACCCCGCGGTATAACCCGCCGTTTGGGCCGGGTTAGACCGTAGGCGTCTTATAAACCATATACTTAATGGGTTGTAGAGATGACAGAAAGGCAAGCGTTGAGGATTTACCAAGTGAGTCGCCTGGCGGCCCAGCATAAGAAGACAACGACTCAAGGCCCATGAGGTGGAAGACGCCGGAAGCTTTCCTAACTTGGGAGACAAGATGAGGTTGAATTGTAATAGGCCACGAGACGTAATATGACTCGTAGTCTTGTAAACCCGGGGGCCTCAACCTATATATAAAGGTGAGCCCTTGAGGTCAATAGGCTAGGTTGGAAACTCTCGAAAGCTAGGTCAGCGATTCCGCACCCTTGTAATCGAGATCACCATCAATATAGACACCAAAGCAGGACGTAGGCTTTTACCTCCATCGGAGGGGCCGAACCTGGGTAAACCCGTCTCTCGTTCCCGATCAACCCCTTCGAGTCGCCACACAGTGGCGATGGCCTCACACCTAAGTTCTCCTACGAGAACATCTGCCGTGACAAAACCACGACAACTACCGTGCTCGTCAGTCAAGGCCGAGAGCTCGGAGATAACCAGATCGCCTTGGGCGTTGGCGATGTAATCTAGATCGCCGAACTTGATTCCCTGACCCGGGGTGAACCCGACGATCTGGCCAGGGTGATCTGCCGCTCCGGTGAGCGGAGCGTCGTCGTCGAACGTGGAGGGCTGACCGGGGATGAAGATATCCTTGGTGCGGAGCCCATCACTGGTTATGAAGCAAGCCATCTATCCTTCTCGCGATTCCGTAGTGGAACTCCCAATGAAAGCACCAATGTCGCTGTCAAAACTAGCATATCTCGGGTAGGGGGTCCCGAACTGTGGATCTTGGATTGATGTGTTACAGGAGACAAGGGAGACAATATTTACCCAAGTTCGGGCCCTCTTAATGGAGGTAAAACCCTACGTCATACTTTGATTGTATTGAATATGGAGTATCAAGTACAGAGTTGATCTACCTCGAGATCGTATGATGTGGTCTAAACCCTAAGAGTAATGAACTTAACCTTGTCCTACAGACTAAAACCCTCTGGTTTATATAGTCACCAGGGGTATCTAGGGTTATACAATGTCGGTTACATCAGGAAAGGAATATGCCGAACCCATCGTCTTGTACTTGGAGTGCACGTCACGACCTGAGAGATTCCGTCTTGGTGATGGTGTCTGGACCTTCATTGACGATCACAGGGCGGCCCACTGTCCGACCCGCAGAAACAGGCCGGCAGCCCGAGGACCCCTTAATCCCGGACTCCCTCAGCGGGTACTCCATATGGTCGAAATCCGGCGCCGCGAGGCTGGACGGCGAGGTCGGGGCGAGATTGAAGGTGGCGGGAAGTGAACTGCCCGGAAGTTGCTTTGTGCCAAGGGGAAAGGGGAGCCGGAAAAATCCCGCGGAATCCCCGATACGAAGGAAATGCGCTCGCGGATCCGGGATCCCATAATTCCGAAACGATCGATTTTACGGTATCTGTTCAGGCCGGCCAAACCCTCGTTGTCCCGTAAACCGGCGGTTATTTTGTCGGGCCCAATTTACGGGATGGGGAGATGCTCTTATCAAATGCACAACCCTAAGCATACCTCCACGTGACCAGGCCACGTAAGCATGGCTACGCACACGTGTCTGTGCCACACCCAAAAGAAGCCGGCCCGCCGGGCCAGCCTCCAACAAATCCCACCGTTTAACCAGGACCGCTCGCTCCTACCACACCCAGGCCCGGCCACGCAGGCCGGCCTACCACAACGCGCAGGGCGACACGCCCGCACCGGATTGACCCGGACGGAGAGAGAGAGAGAAAAAAAAAGGGCGCCGCACGCAGCACGCAGGCGCCATGCCCCCACAGTTGCGCTTCCCCACCGTCCTCCCCAACCTATACCCCCACCTCCTCCTGCCCCGCTCCCTCCCCTCGCCCCCTGCCCCCTCCCGCCGTCTCCGCCTGCCGCCGCCCCCGACTCGCCACCCGCTCCGCCGCCTGCTCTTCCGAGGCATGGCCTCCTCCGCTACCGGCGAGGCGGCGCCGGCCGCCGGGACGAGCGGCGCCGGGGAGGCCGCCGCCACCCCGCGGCGCGCGCTGGAGGAGCTCGCGTGGGACGAGACCTTCGTCCGCGAGCTGCCCGGCGACCCGCGATCCGACAACATCCCCCGCCAGGTTCGCCCCCCTCCCTACTCCCTTCGTGCTTGCCTGGCTGCTTGCTCCTAGTTTTGCCGCGCGGTTGGCGTAGTAGCTAGGTTAATTTCTTATCCCCGAGGTTTTGTGTCGCAGGTGCTGCACGCTTGTTACACCAAGGTGTCCCCTTCGGCGCCCGTGGAGAACCCTAAGCTCGTGGCGTGGTCCCAATCCGTAGCTGACCTCCTCGAGCTAGATCACAAAGAGTGAGTTGCATATCCCAGTTACTCACTAGCTCTCGGCTATGATTTCCATCACTCTTGGGAGCATTGTGGCACCCCCTTTTGTTGAGTGGCAACTGGTTATTGAGACGTGCATGAAGAAAAAAATACAAATGTGTGTAATTTGCATTGAAATTGTGAACTCACGCTACTCTTGGTAGCTCACAGCCTAAAAATGGTCGAGTGGGCAGTAATTTATGTGCGATAAAGGCGACCACCCAGACTAACTAGTAAGATTGTCTACTAACTCCTGTGCACTAAAGGTGATAGTTTCAATAGGTATTTTTAACATAACAGTTAATTCCTATCCAGAATTAGCGTACCAATATTTCCCAAAGGGTATCATGTAGAGGATCTGTATTGTTTATGATCTATGAAGCAAAAGGCGGATTTGCTACTTAAGTCCAGGAGCTGTTTTCATTTATTTAGACATATATTCACCCCCACCCCCACCCCACCCCACCCCTATTTGTTTCCCTCAAAGTCCACCACTAAGAAATTTCTGGGAAAGAAAATGGTTATCGATGGTAAAATTTCCCAAAGGGTTACATGTAAAAGATCTATACTATCTATGATTTAAGCAAATATTGGACTTGCTACTTAAGTCAAAGGGCTGTATTCATTCATTCATACATATATTAACTCCACCCCAACGCCCCTGTTTCTTTTGTCGAATCTCATCACTATTTGGGAACAAAAAGGTTATCGACCAGATATTTAACTCAGACACCAGATCATTAACTAGTAGTTGAACAGAGCCATATGTTGTCAAAGAATCCAGTTTTTCGCGTGAATGAAAGGCATATAAAAAACTCTGGGTAGTTCCATTAAACCGTACATTTTTGTCTCTTCTGCAATTGCCATGAAACATTTGTTATTTGTATTGTCCGGCAAACAGTTAATTTTTTTCGTTCTCATGAAAAATGCTAAGCTGAGGGTTAGGCCACGTCGTGTGCTGCTTTGTTAGCTAATACTGGTATATATTTATGCTGCAAAAAGTTGGGCCATGAAAAATGCTGATACTGGTTCTGACAATATGCTCTAGTTAAATGATTCCGTAACGAAAGCAAGTGAAAAATGTCTCAACTTTAAATGATTCCTAGACAAAGACAAGTGAAAATGGTCTCAAGAAAGGATAGGATTAAGTTGAGTGATAATATCTATGGGCCATCTTCAACCATTTATCTCATGTCTTTCTGCGCAGAAGCGTGTTCACATTTTAAGAGGTAAAGGCATCGGGTGTCCAGAAACTTGCTCGGTTCGTGATGATTTGGTCCACAAACTTGCAGAAGTCGACTCCACCACCCACAAACTTGCATCCCAGGTGCAAAAAAGCCAAAGCCAATCCTAAGTCGACATGTGGGACTGCACATTTTGCAAAAAATACCCTGGTGTGCTCGCAATTTACGCGTGGGATACGAGGGCCCAGCTGTTAGTAAACAGAGAGGAATTCCGAGAAAAATTAGGCACAAGCCAGGATTCGAACAAGGAACCTCGCCCTGGTAGTAAGCGCTGACTAACCACTAGACCATATCAATTAATTTGTCATCCGTACAAATACATTGTTTATATATCACTAGCAAACATGCCCGTGCGTGGCACCGGTAGAAAAAATGACCCCTCATACCAACACCCGACGACATCAGCAAATTCTTTGAAATCTTTCACGCTGTTACACGACAAACAACAAGATAGGTGGTGTTGTGCAAAAACATAAAAGTGGAATTATTTTCAGTGTACTCAAGGTGTTTTCAATTTATTAGACAACCAAAATATCTACCTAGTTGCTACTATCTTTTTACGTCTTTGTTGTCGTTCCTCCATAGTGATTCCCAACAAATATTGAATTAGGATGAAAATAGAGAAATACATTTTAGTATTCAACGATAACTTGTGCAAACGAGCATTATTTCTTCTTGCTGATATATGTGTTTGCAAGTGTAATCTAAGTCAAGATTTAATTTAGTTGCAGACATATTAGTAGTTTAGTGTTGCAAACATATTAGTAGTTTAGTGTACCTCATCGTATATGGATCGATTATTGCGCATTGTGCGAAATAGATAGGATACTTATATACTTGTTGTAACCTTTAGCATATGGTAGTTGATTGGAATCAACATCCCCGATGGTGCTGATAATAGCTTTTGTGCCAATTTAAATGATATAGGAAGATATATAATAGTCATTTTCAAAATACATCATATAAAGAAGGTATTAATTAAGATCGTATCTTAAATCAAATTTTAAAAATGATTAACATGCAAGATGATAGTATATTTGAAATCTACACATTTTTCTGAGAAGTTTTCATATATAATATGTTAGATTTTGAGTTAGGATTAAAAAGATACGAATATTTTAAAAAGTATTCGAATATGCTCAATAGAAAAAAGTACAGACAAAATTGCACTCACCTGGGATCGAACCCAGGTCTATCGGGTGGAACGGTCGCACCCTAGCCATTGGGCTGCTTGCATGTTGGTAGCAAATCTGTGGGCCTCTGGCTAATTAACCATATTCGGTGTAGCGGCTTTAAAAAAACGAAACGTTTTTTTTGACTTATGGGTGGCATAGTGGGTAATTTGGGACAACTTAGGGGGCAATTTTTGTGACGTACGGGCAGAAGCAATAGCCCCTTTAATAGTAGGTATAGATACATAAGACGGTGCTGCCTCATACTCCCTCTGTTCCTAAATATAAGTCTTTTTAGAGATTCCTCTACGGACTACATACGGATGTATATAGACATGCTTTAGAGTATAGATTCACTCATTTTGCTCCGTATGTAGTCCGTAGTAAAATCTCCGTATTTAGGAACGGAGGGAGTATATTGCATGCATGCAGGGGACGGCGTGTAGGTATAAATGAGAAGGTCATGTCAATGCTTCCAAGATGTATACCTTTGCATGATCTCCCCTTCCAACTGTAATTCTTTTTCAACTATGTATAACAAGCGTACGTGCATAGCACTTGATTGATTTTTGTGTACATGCAGCTTCTCATACATATAGCTCTCTCGGCCAAAACTCCCCACGAGAACTCGCGATCAGCTAAAACAGATTACAGATTGGGAGACTATATAATAGCCAAATGCACGTGTAGTACCTTTAAGTTTTTTTCTCTCTCTCAATTTTTGCTGATGTACAAGAAGCAACTTCCGACGGTGCTTATACACATGTTCATGCATGACTTGGGAGTTGACTAGGACTAGGAAACATAATTCTTGACTTCAAAAAGAAGGCCTATAAAGTCAAACAGTGTAAAATTTAACCAAATTTATAGAAAAAACTATCAATAATTATAATACCCAATTGGTATCATTAAATGCTTAATAAAATATATTTTCATATTATACTTGCCAAATTTTGTAGTTACTGATAATTTTTCCTACAAGCCTTTTCAAATTTTGCACCGTTTGACTTCAGACAAAATTTATGTACCTTCTTTTAGAGTCGGGGAAGTAGGACTTATCCCTACTTCTCATCATATATTCCTATATGAACTCTAGCACTAAGTATTCAAGTCGTCTCTTATTTTCCCAAATTCAACGTCATCTCACCGTGACTTGCCTCCATGAAAATTTGGCCCCCTCTTGATTGCTTGTCAGCGACGCTCTGCCACTGGTTATATTATCATTAATTTCAAGAGTGTATATCAGGGGACTTACTTTCTGAATAGACAAGATTTTCTTAAAGAAAAATATATATAGCGGATGGAAATACTTCAAACACCAGCCCAAACCGTTTGGACCTAGTACAGAAGTACACAGTCAAAGATAGCAGATAGTTAAAAATATCTACAATACTGTTCAGAGAGACTGAAAATTCCAAATCAGGCATATACATGTGTATTCATATAAACATCGAAGCCACGCGTAAAAATAATAATTGAATCCTAGTTCCATGAGGAGTTACCACATTAAACAAGAGCTCTTTTTTTTGTGGGCAATTCAGAGAGCTTTTTATGCATCAGGTGGGCATAGCTCAGGTGAGCCCATGCACCCTACCAAACAAGCAAAAGTGGGTCGGATTGGAAACTTTTGCCCTCATGCACCCTCCATGCACCCTACCAAACACACCCTTATTAAACAAGAGCTCTTGCATGGAAGCATGGATGTGACCTTCGTATTTGTATCTCTTTGTTACGTATGTGCCGGCCCAGCATGCATGCAGACTGTGAGGTGCAGCACGGTATTACGTATAGTATATAAGAAGTGTATCTGTACAGATGGCAAATGAATTGATTTGGTGCAGTGGTTGGCTAGCTCCTTCGACCAGGGCGAGGGTGCGGGTTCGAATCCTGGCCGCCCTAATTTTTTCTCCGAATTCTTCTCAGTGTGTACTGACAGCTGGGCCCTCGTAGCCCGTGCATAAATTCCGGACACAGCAGGGTGTTTTCTGCAGTGCCACATGTTGGCTTAGGATTGGCTTTTTTTTTTTTTGCACCTGGGATGTAAGTTTTTTGGGTGGTGGAGTCAACTTTTACAAGTTTATGGATTAAACAATAACAGGCGGGGCAAGTTTCTGGACCCCCGGTGCCTTCACCTCATATTTTAACTCCCTGCCCAATGGCATTCATTTCTCATAACATTTTTCTGCATCCTTGCTGGTATTGGACATAGAAAAAACACAAAAATAACAATTATCCTCTATTTGTTTTCAGGTTTGAAAGGCCTGATTTTCCTCGGTTCTTCTCAGGAGAAACTCCGTTGGTGGGAAGGTGTGTGATGCCTGTGCTTAATATCTTGCTAATTCGTTTTGTCAGAATGTATGACACTCCTACTGAACAACCACCTGCAGTGTGCCCTATGCCCAGTGTTACGGTGGACACCAGTTTGGTTCATGGGCGGGTCAGTTGGGGGATGGACGAGCTATAACTCTCGGAGAGGTTCTCAATTGTCGAGGTGAGAGGTGGGAGTTGCAGCTCAAGGGTGCTGGAAAGACTCCTTACAGTCGATTTGCAGATGGCCTCGCTGTCCTGCGCAGCAGCGTCCGTGAATTCTTATGCAGTGAAGCTATGCATGGTCTAGGCATTCCTACAACTCGCGCTCTTTGTCTAGTTGAAACTGGCAAATCTGTTGTACGAGATATGTTCTATGAGTATGTCATGATATCTTCAGTTTCTAATCAACATTTTGTTGGATCTACTTTTGCTTTTAATTGCCCTTCCTATTTGAATGATTCGTAGTTGCTGTTTTGAGACGGTTCAGCTCTTATACTAGTAGCTATATAATCCGTATGAACATATAAGTAGTACTATCACACTATGCCGTCTAAAATTCCATGTTCCTTTTGTTTGCCTACTAACGGTTTCCTTATCTAATACTACCTCTGTACCATAATATATGACGTTTTAGCAGCTCAAATAAACTGCTAAAACGTCATATATTGTGGCACGGAGGGAGTAATAGTTACTTTATTTACTCATCCTGACTTATGTAGGCCTATTATTTTGAAGCACCAAATTTCCTAATGTTGATTTATTATCATCCATTGAATTCCCTGGGGTATTCCAAAACAGCCTCTGGGAACTTTGATAATTTACTTAATTGCTACTCTGCAAATGTAGCCAGGCAAAGCGTTTTGCACACCGTACCTGGGTGTTTACTCGTCCAGTATTTATTGATCTAAATATAGGAATCTGAATCATTTTGCCATGATTTATCTCTTGAAGATTTCAGTATATACAGTACATATTGAAATTCCCTTGTGTCGTTGAATAATTTGTTTTTTCTAATATGCCAGTGGTAATGCAAAAGAGGAGCCAGGTGCAATTGTTTGCCGTGTAGCTCCATCGTTTTTACGTTTTGGTTCATACCAGATACATGCTACAAGGGGCAAAGAGGACCTTGAAATTATTCGTCGTTTGGCAGACTACACAATACGTCATCACTACCCACATCTTGAAAATATTAAGAAGAGTGAAGGGTTATCTTTTGAGGCAGCTATAGGAGACTCTCCAGCAATCGATCTTACTTCCAACAAATATGCAGGTAAATTTCCTTTTATGTCATTTTCTTCGAATGTAGACATTGATCTTGTAAATAACTAACTTCTATCCCCTTGCAATCAACAGCCTGGGCAGTTGAGGTTGCAGAGCGTACTGCTTACTTGATAGCCAGGTGGCAAGGTGTTGGTTTCACCCATGGTGTGCTTAACACTGATAATATGAGTGTGTTGGGCCTAACTATTGATTACGGACCCTTTGGTTTCTTGGATGCTTTTGATCCTAGCTTTACTCCGAATACAACTGATCTCCCAGGTAAGAGATACTGTTTTGCAAATCAACCTGATGTTGGTTTGTGGAATGTTGCCCAGTTCACTGGGCCATTGTCGGCTGCGGATCTTATCAGCAAGGATGAGGCAAATTATGTGATGGAGAGGTATTTATTCTTCCAATCTATACTGGTCATCTGCAATTTTAACTACATTTATTGTAGCGTTTTGACATGTTCTATATTGTAGGTATGGGACAAAGTTCATGGATGAATATCAATCTATAATGACAAAGAAACTTGGTCTGTCAAAATATAATAAGCAGCTCATTAGCAAGCTGCTGAACAACTTGGCTGTCGATAAAGTTGACTATACAAATTTTTTCCGTCTTCTTTCGAATGTCAAAGCAGACCGTGATATCCCAGAAACCGAGCTACTTGTTCCAATAAAAGCTGCACTCCTGGATATTGGGAAAGAAAGGAAGGAAGCATGGATTAGTTGGGTACAAACATATATTGAGGAGGTATGTTTTTGTATATGTAAAATTGTTCTCTTTCCCGAATTGCTCACATAGTAATATTTAACATGACATAATATACCAATGATTATATTGCCATTTTTTTGGGTGCTTGGCTATTTTCTCAGCCCTAGTCATTTTATGAAGTTGGAGTATTTTTTTCTCTTATTCTTTGAGAACAAGCTGGGATGATACTCTTGGAAAATAAAGCAGCATTGCATTTGCGTAGCTTGGGAATCTCATCACGTACTCGTCTTCTATAATAACTCGTGTGCATTGTAAATTAAATTTGTCATTGGCATGGAAGAAGTTCTAAGATGCTGTTATTCACTACCTCCTCCTGTTGCCACAATGTTTTCCTGTAATGAACCCCCTCTTAGGTTGCTGACTGTTGTTCCACCCACCATTTGATAAGTTTGTGCCAGTATTTGGTCTGGACCTCTGGTCATGCCTTATAGTTCGATTTTTTAAATAAAAACACTGTTAAAATTCTGAACAACTTCAATCTAATGATGTGTTAATGCTTTGTGAAGCTGGTGGCTAGCGGCGTCTCCGATGAAGAAAGGAAAGCCACAATGAACCGTGTCAACCCAAAGTATGTTCTTCGGAACTATCTTTGCCAGACAGCGATTGATGCAGCTGATCTAGGTGACTATGAGGAAGTTCGCCGGCTATTGAAAGTTATGGAACATCCATATGATGAGCAACCGGGAATGGAGAAATACGCCCGCCTGCCACCGGCCTGGGCATACAGGCCTGGGGTGTGCATGCTATCCTGCTCGTCATGAACCAAATCCAGCTGTGACCAATATACAGTGTTGTATACTTTTTTGGGCTGTATAGGAGGTTTACCTTGTAAGATGTAGTGTTCCTAACGCCGCATTGTTTTATTACTGTGGCGTGATGTCAGAAACTTAGTTATGTTGTTGTTTGTTGCCTTGACTTTTGAGTGGCAGAACGTCGGGCCGTTCAGGTGCAGTTGGGAAATGGAGCGCTCCATACCTGAAATTTCTGAGACGGTGATGTTATCAGTGGAAAACTCTTGTGTTGGATATTATAGGCTGTTGATCTGTTTGCATCCAGCAACGTGGGAGGTGGTATATTTTTTTTTTTGAGGTGGTATGTTGAAATTGCTTATGCTGTTATCATGTGTAAGTGTACTGTTGAGCCGCTTTCTTGCATGGTTTAAAGAGCCACGGAGGATCGTACCTTTAACAGGTGGGTCTACACGGGATGGTTACCGGTTACTCCCTCCGTTCCTAAATATAAGTCTTTCTAGAGATTCCACTATTGGACTACATACAAATGTATATAGACAGATTTCATTATTGGACTACATACGGATGTATATAGACATATTTTAAAGTGTTGATTCATTCATTTTGCTTCGTATGTAGTCCTCTATTGAAATGTCTGAAAAGACTTATATTTAGGAACGGAGGGAGTAATAAGTCTTTTTAGAGGTTTCACTAGGGGACTACATACGGATGTATATAGACATATTTTAGAATGTAGATTCATTCATTTTGTTCCGTATGTAGTACATACGGATGTATATAGACATATTTTAGAACGTAGATTCATTCATTTTGTTCCGTATGTAGTCTCCTAGTGGAATCTTTTAAAAGACTTATATTTAGAAACGGAGGGAGTAGCATGCATGAATATCTGTACTAGCCTCCTTTACATCCATCGGATCTCGACTAATTCCGGACTAAGAAAGTAAACACAAAGACTCACTTTTCAAATTTGTTTAAGATTGCTGCTGAAAGCTCGCTCCATGCATGTGCACTGAAGAACGACAAACTCTTCTACAAGATGAGGCACTACATCACTAATTATTTGCTATCTTTGTTTTGCGCCATAGTAATAGCCAACATGCAGGCGACTATCAGATGTAACCTACATGTGGGATACATATGACATGTCGTTGTCCCAATCTTTCTTACTACCTCCATACCAAAATACAAGACGTTTTTAGCCTACCAAAATGTCTTATATTTTAGTATGGAGGTAGTAGTTTGCAAGTACCCATGTTTCCGCATCATTCCTGACAAGATTGTATATCTAGTTATGCAAGGTTGGTGAAAATCTTTTAATTTTAGTCTCCAACAGAAATACCATTTGATATTGTATTAAGCTTTAGTAAAAACCAATTTTTTATTGGATGGTGGAAGTTGAATTGTTCTTCTTCACTTCAAATTTTACCTTTCTTTATATGCATTTCTCCACTTATGGCGCCTAGGAGATCAGCAAGTGGACAATAGGAGCTAGCCTATCTCGATCAAGCCGTCGTAGATGAGGCGTCGATGATGGAGTACATAGCATCCTAGATGCTCATGCCAATAGCAACAACCAACACAAGACAACCCGGCACCCAAAGCCTCGCTGCCGAGGAGAACAAGGCCCACACGAGTTACTCCTCCAGAATACACCCCAAACACCCAGGCAATGTCTTCAAGAATGAGATGACACGCTGACGTCGCCGCTGCTTGGCCAAGCAAACAGAGCAGGGTTTCCTCCAGTGCAGAGCAAGGGATGTCAACGCCTCCAGGGGGAGATGGCGCCTACATGCGTTGTCGTCGCCCGCAGCCACAACAGCACATGGATTTCTCCTCGGCTTTGTCCGTCACGTCTTTGGAGCGTAGCAAACTGAGAAGGGAGGGCAAAGTGTCACCTTTGGCCATCACAATGGAGAGGGGAAGCCGTATGCCGCTGCTTCGTCGTCCATGCCGCCAGAACAAGCGCGTCCACCACCTTCGTGACGGCCGACAACCACCATATGCCGGCCAGAACTCTCACTACTGCGCCACCTTGTCGCACGGTTTTCCGGGGCGGCTGCCCCGGCTTCCACCATGAGGATCCACCGTCGGGAGTGGGACTGCCCCACCATGGAGCCGGCCGATCCCTAGCTAGGCAGAGCAACAACCAAACACCGCCACCACGAATGGGAGCGCCCGCTCCAGCCCTCCACGCCACCTCAACACGACGCGCCAACTCCACCCTCTAGGGCTGCTGGACGAACCCCCTACGCCACAAACCTCCACTACCGACCGAATCTGGCAGGAGGCCCCAGATCTGCCGCCACCACACCCCAACTCACGCCCAGGCGAGCTGATGGGCAACAAGGCCACCACGATGTCGGAGGGAGAGAGTTGGACCGCCGCCCCGCGTCGCTGACATGCGAGCAGCCCCGCGATGCCCCGCATGTACCAGGGAGGGAGACCGCCCTGCTGCCATCCACGTTGCGAGGGCTTTGCCCCAGCGACACCTGCTGGCGTGATGAGGGGAGGAGGAGCGGGAGGAGGGGTTCCTGGCCAGCGGCGGGGAGGGCTCTTTCGGGTCGCCTGTAGGGGGAGGAACACGGGAGGTCTCTGGTTTTGGGTGTAATCTTCTCAAGTGGGAGCAGGAGGGGGTGGATTTGAGGATTAACTTCTCAAATTTTAGGCGGTTAAATTTTAAGGGACATAACTAGTTGGTATTAACTCCTAAACAAAATCATTTTTTTGGAAGTTTAATCATTTTGGGGAAAGTATAGAGATGCTTTAAGGGCATCTCCAACGCGGATCCTGAAATCAACCCAAAATGTCCTGATTGGACGGTCGAAACACTTTTAGCCCTCCAACACGGATCACCAGATCCTGTTGTTGGATCGGTCCGGGTGTCAGGGGGGGGGGGGGGGGGGGGTCTAGGGGAGTTTGGACGTCCGCCATGTCAAACTCCTACACTCTAGGCCCACCCTAAAAACTCTCTCCGTCTCTAGAACGCTCCACATTTACACCAGCTTCACCGACCGCCCACCTACTCCCATTCATGCCTCCGTGCCCTTCGAGAAGCCTACTCCGATTGCCCGCATTGACCTTCGCTATAACAACCCGAGACCGACGCTCCAGAAGATTCCCGTTTATTTCCGTTGTCATCGTGTGATTCGTGTGGTTGTCGCATTCATCATCGCATCATCTGCATTGCATCGGCTCTCCGTTGTCGTCATTTTTCAAAACTTGCATCCGTTAGTAGTTGCCGGTTCTCCTTGTTGACTGTTTCGAACCAACCACACACGCACGCGCCCGCGGCATCGATAAAATGTTTTAAAAGCGCGCGGAAAATATTCTCGGATTGGGTCGAAAGTTGCCATGCGGTCTTGTTATATTGCAGATAGACCGCCTGCCAAATTTCGTCGCAATCGGAGGTCGTTTGGTACCCCAACGTGCAAGCCGGTTTATGACACGGACGTTTCGGTATTTCAAAATCATGCCACGGGCCACCAACCTCTCTCTCTTCTCAGCCTACACCCTCTCTCCACAGCCCACCATAGCCCAGCAACCCACCTCTCTGACCTGACCGTCGAATCGCGGTCGCGCGGACGAGAAACGCCCAAAACCCCCTCCTAACCCTAACCCCTAACCTCCCCTGCTATAAATAGACGCCATAATCTGCCTATTTTAGAAAACCCTAGCCTCGCCTCGTTTTCCATGCAGCCGCCAGCCTCCCCAACCAGCAGCCGCCAGCTCCACCCCCCCAGCCGCCGGGCCGGCCGAGCCCATCTGAGGCCCGCCCGGGCGCAAGCGCCGCCGCCCGCAAGCCCGCAACTCCGCCGCCCGGGAGCCTGAGGCTCCTCCCTCCAGACCCCGCAGCACCCAGCGACGCGCCGCCTCCCACCGGCCGGCCCCTCGCCGGAGCTCGCCGGAGCACCGCCGCGCCGCCGCCCTGCAACCGCCGCCCCTTGCACGCCGGCCACCGCGACCAGCCCGAGCTCCCCGTCGCGCCGCCGCCATGTTCCGAGCTCGCCTCGCCGCCGTGAGTTCTCCGCCGGCCAGATCCCGCAGCCCCCTCGCCGGATCCGCCTCCCCGCGACCCATTTCCGTCGCCCCTCGCGTCCTTGCCTCCTCGCGCCGTCGCCCATGCCGGCAACCGTCGCGCCGCCATGCATCCTGCTCGGGCAGGAGCACGGGAGGGAGACGACCCCCAGCGCCTGCTCGCTGCGTTGACTGCCCGCGCGTGGGCCGCGCATGCCCCCAGCCAGTCGCGCCCTTCGGCCCAACCGCGTCGACCGCCGGCCCAAGGCCCCTCTGGTGAGCGCCCCCCCCTCTGCATGCCTATGTGACGCCCAGTGCGATTTTAGTTATCCTGCGCTCACAGTTTTGGCCCATTAGCGTTTTTTTTAATTGCAGGGAATTGCATGTTTTTAAAATGGGTATTATTAATTAACCGTGCATCATATGCAAATGTTTTATATGTGTAAAACGTGTAGAATTTCGTGTAGATTCACAATATCCCTCTTTCGCGAATGATAAAATGTTTAACATGCCATTTTCTGGTAATTCGCATAAATGCCATATTTTGTATTGCGCATATATATTTAACCGTGCACCGGGATTAATCAAACCATATATATAAAATGTGTAGATTAATTATACCGCACTTTCATGCATGATAAAAATATGTAATGTGATGTTTGCATTTAATTTGCATAAAATAACTTGCTAAATGGTTTATGTCCTAATCTCGCATAAATTTTGTGTCATTTGTTTTATAGTAAAAACTCACATATTATATATGATTTTGGGGTAGAAAAATCCATAGAAATTATCTGTGCAATTAGTTTTGTCATTTGAGAAATTTTTGTGTGCATGTTATTTTGCTATGATGTCCTTTTGTTATTTTCGTGTGATTTAATCCATGCATGATATGAAATAATTTTGAACATGAGATATGTCCTTGGACATGTGTGCTAGGCCCTGGTAATTTTGGTTACTATAGATATCCATGTTTAGGTGCTATTTTCTTGTAGCCAACATGCTATAAAAATATTGCTGTTTTGAGATGCTAAATATTTCTAAGTCTGAAAACTCTGTTATTTTGTTGCCATGTTGCCATCTGATTTGCTAGTGTTCTAGGGGTCTTTTGTGGTTGCTCCAAAGGAGTCTTTTGTTAAGCATGTTGTTGTCTACCAGGGTGTACCATTTGTTGCCATGAATAGGATTGCATCATAGTTATTTGTGTTGTCCAATATGTCAATCTGTTAAAAGCTGTTGCTCATGTCTAGTCTAAATTTCACCAAGTCTGAGAATCTGTCATCTTCATGATGCCATGTTGTGTTGACGTTTGCCATGAATCTGTGCATAATTTGATGTTCCCATAATGAAATGAATTGTAGTGCATCATGTCCTCTACCATGCTGTAAAATTTCATGCCAATATATGACCTATGGAATATAGTTTTGCTGCTGTCAATATGCCTCCGTGATAAAACTGCTCTGTTAAAACTGTGATTTTCACCAAGTCCTAATCTGCTATATTTTATTGCCATGTTGTGAGCTTCCTACCATGTGATCCATGACCCTTTTGAGTATGATATGTGAAGATGAAATGAAGTGTGTGTTATATGCTACTGCCCCATGCTTAGTTTGTGCATTTTAGAATCTTGTAGCTTGTTGTTTTCATGTGTGCAATATGCTATGTTGCTGTTTTGGGCAGATTTCAAATAAAACTTGTGTTGGTTGTTGTGGTTGAACCGTAGCTCCGTTTTGGGCATGCCATATATGAAACTTGACTAGAATTTCATGTAGTTTCATAATATCTTGTTGCATCCATGATTTAACATGTTGGTGGTGGTCGTTTGCATGCATTTTGCATTCATGACGCATTCATCTTGTGTTGGTCATATCTTTTAGGCCGTAGCTCTGTTTTAAATGATCTATATATGTAAATCGACTAGAATGGCGCGTAGAATCATATGGTCCTCTTTATTTTGCTGTTTAAAAAACATAAAACATGGTTATTTCAGATCTGGACCAATTTCCAAATTTGCATATGAGGTCGCTTCGGAAATACTATAAGTTGTTTTCGGCCTCATTTAAACTTGCCTAGATGTCTAGTTTACTTGTGCTTCACCTCTTGCCATGTTAACAACATTTAAACTTGTCGTGTAAATAAACGGGAGTGAACTAAATAATTCAAGCGTGGAGTTTCGTCAATATGCAACTCGTTGCATATTGAGCTTCACTTAATGTGTACTATTTGTTTGTTATGCTTGCCATGTCTTGCATATTTAAACCGGACATGCATCATATTTGTTTGCGCATCATGTCATGCATATGTTGTGGTGTTTATCGTGTGTTGATTGTTGTTTTCCGGTTTGCTCCTTCTCGATAGAGTTCCGAAAGCGTTCGGAGTGTGATGATTCGTTCGACTACGTTGGTTCGTCTTCTTCATGGACTCGATCTTCTTCCAAGCGGGATCTCAGGCAAGATGACCATTTCCCTGGATACCATTACTATCATTGCCATGCTAAATGTCTCGTTTCTATCGCTTGTCTCGCTACCTACCACTTGTTGTCTAGCCTCCCAAATTGCCATGAAAAGCCTCTAACCCCTCCACATCCTAGCAAACCATTGTTTGGCTATGTTACCGCTTGCTCAGCCTTTCTTATAGCGTTGCTAGTTGCAGGTGCAGTTCTTTCCATGTGCAACATGGATATTTTTGATATATCAAATATTATTGCTATTTAATTTAATGCACATATATACTTGGTAAAAGGTGGAAGGCTTGGCCTTTTGCTCGGTGTTTTGTTCCACTTTTGCCGCCCTAGTTACTTGTGTACCGGTGTTATGTTCCATATTGAGCGCTCCTAACATGCTCGGGGTTGTATGGGGACCCCCTTAATTTTCGTTTTGGGATAAAACTCTTCTGGCAAGGCCCAACATTGGTACTACATTTGCCTAATAACTAATAAAATGCATAGGGACCCGCCGGCACCCGCGGATAATTAATCAACAACCCGAGCCAGTGCTCCTCATGAGTGTTGGTCCAACCCAGAGCAGCTTATTAACGCCGCCCGGGGCAACTCGGTGATTGGCGTGGTAACCATCGCTCATCCGTCGTGTTCTGAGAACGAGATACGCGGCTCCTATCGGGTTCGTCGACACGTCGGTCGGCTTTGCTGAATTTGTTTTACCTTTCTCGAACGTCTTGTGAGCGGGATTTCGAGGACACTTCGGGCTATCTCGAGGTTGAGATTTTCCAATGGAATTTCCAAGGAGATCACGGGTTTCGTGGTCGAAGTTATTCCCGCGGCGTGTGATTAGTTTGTGATGGATGAGTTGGAGCACCCCTGCAGGGTTAAATCTTTCATGAGAGCCGTGCCCGCGGTTATGTGGCAACTTGGAAACTTTGTTTAACACCCGGTCATAGCAAACTTAAAGTAAAATCAAATAAAATACACCAACTGTGTGCGTAACCGTGGTCGTCTCTTCTCGCGAGGCCTGCTCCGAAAGAGAATACGGTGGGGTTATGTTTGACTCGTAAATAGGTGTTTAGGATCACTTAGTGATCATTACTAGTTCACAGATTACTACAACAACAGTTGCAGGTACAGATAATGCGATGATTTGACGTGAGCACGATGCTTGTTTGATTTGGAGTTCTTCTTCTTCTTCTTCATCTATCATAGGATGGGTTCCAGGCCGGCAGTCTGGGATAGCAAGGATGGATGTCATTTTATCGTTTGATTTCGTCCGTAGTCGGACCCTGCTCTTCTGTATGATGATTGTATATGTTGTTGTATTGATGTGAACTTGAATTAGCATGTGGCGAGTGTAAGCCAATTTCATATACTCATCTCTTCTTTACATGTACCTGTAATGATATCCATTCTTGCAAAACGACGTGATGCGCTTCTATCCCTATTGAGGCCCTCGAGCCAAAATAAGGATAGGATCGCATCTTGGGCGTGACATTCGCCTACCCCGGCTATTTAAAGTTGGACGACCAACCCCGGAAACCCTACCTCTGAGCCCATCCTACCACCCCCGCAGTCATCTGAGCCCCTCTAGTTCCTATCTGATGTGCATCGTCACCATAGCCAATAACAAGATCACATGGTACAAGGTCCCGCCGAAATCGCGTAGAGTCTGCGCGAGGCTCGCATTGAGGCGGGCCAACGTGTGAGCTCTTCAGAGTAGATCTCGGGGGCGGAGGATATGGAGCAAGAGGTGTGGCAGACGACCTCTTCACCATGCAACATGCAGGCGAGGAGCTCAACCAGGTGTTGAAGGAGCACTGTCTAGCGGTGGCTCATTTGGAGGCGACGGAGCACGCAAATGTTGTAGTCATGGCGAAGTTCCTCGCGAACCCAGATGTCGTCGATGAGAACCAGGCGGTGCTTGCGTCCACACGGAGCGCCCACACGATTGACCGTGAGAGCCGCCAGCTCTGCATCAACGACACACTGCGGGAGTGACTTTTCGAGGAACTCAAGGCTAAGGATGATGAGGCGCCGGTGCCGGTGCCAAAGAGGTACACATCAGCGGCTCCGACTGGTTGTTGCCGACAGCCAACACCGGCAATGTTGGCGGCTCTGACGCAAGGGTCATCGACCTCACCTCTGATGGGGAGGAGTATAGTAGGATGTTTACATCAGTTTTAGTTTTTTTTAGAGTGAAAACTAATCTGAAATTCTATGAATAAAATTGATGTCCACTTGTTTGATTTAGGACCCCGATAAGTGTCAAACGTGTGGCGCGAAGCAATTCCGCCCTGACGTTTTCTGATGGCAACTTTAGTTACCCGAGGATGACAACTTTAGTTGGGAAGCATGTCAACTTTCTATTTAGATGGCATGTTTCAGTGTTTTTGAGTTTTTTTCGGATGGCAATTTTAGTTGTAAAAACGTCAGGGCAGTGTTACTTCGTGCCATACGTGTGGCACTTATCGTTTCGGTTGATTTATAGGGTTGGATGGCCTCCGCCTGGTTGTCAGTGGACATGTCCGAACGTGTTTGTGGACATTTGATGACATCCGTCTGGTGGGCCGTGAACTTGATCGCGTGATAACTGTCCCGTACACATAACAGAGATCGTCAGAAGGCAACTTGCTCCACCATGGCACCATCATCATGCAAAGAGTTTATACAGATCATACGGATGCATTCACAACAGCGGTCGCTACTTCATAAGCTTTACACATTACAAAGGTTGCCGGCCGGAGAGCCGACGTTGTTGTACAGTTCCTGCACGCACGGACGGTGCGCGCGCAGAGCCAGCGTGGCAAGGTAATCAACCAATGGATCGATGCAGAAACATGAATGAAAACCATGCTCTCCAGCTCCTCGATCTCCTCTCGAGCCCGGTCGGCTCCGCTCAAGGGCCGTAGATATTTCTGGGGATGACGATGTCGCCGATGTTGTTGTGCCACGGGTCCGCGAGGTGCGTGGCCAGGTTCTCCAGCGGGCCGGTGCCGGGGTACGCCGACTGCTGCACGCAGAACCCCACGAACGCCAGCATCGCCAGCCGCCCTGCAATGCATTCCCCACGGACGAACGCGTCAGCTTGTTCTACGCACTGTATGATTTTTCGTTCCGCAACGGGGTATATGTATGTATGGTGGGACTGGGACGTACCGTTCTTGATCTCCTTGAGCTTGAGCTCCTCGAACTTGGCGGGGTCCTTGGAGAAGCCGAGCGGGTCGAAGGCGCCGCCGGGGTACTTCTTCTTCTCCGGGTCCTTCTCCATGGTGCGCTGCTGCTCCGCGAAGGCGATGGCCAAGAACTCGATCGCCAGGATGGTTGGCAGGTTGCCCCACGGCACCGGGTTGCCCAGGTAGGTGGCTTGCCCGTCGGGGAGCGCCGCCCACTCCTGCGCCTTCACCCAGTTGCCCAGCCCCAGCGCCTCCGGCACCAGCACACCAGGCTGCACAACCCATGTTATTACAACCAGCGAACAACTCAACAATGGCTGCTGTGGTGCATAGGAGGAGGAGGTGGACGTACCACGCAGAGCATGGCCCAGCGGCAGTGGTAGATCTCGGACTCCTTGAACCGCTCGAAGTTCTCCGGCACGGTGGCGAGGCCCAGGGGGTCGAACCCGAAGTCCCTGCACGTAGAATATAAATCGCCGGTCAGATTGATTGATGTCGAGTCGATCGGCTACTAGCTAGCCAGCTTTGTTGCTTAGTCACCCTGGCGAGGAGCCGTCGAGGTGGGCGGGGCGGGGCTGGCCGGGGAACCACTCGGCGGACATGGTGACGCGGCCGGAGGTGGTAGCGTAGGCGCAGAACGGCAGCCCGGAGCGGCCGGACCTGGACGAAGGCGCCAGCAGGCTCGGCACGCCCACGGCGCTGCAGCTCCTCAGCCCGCTCGACGACGCCATCGCCATTGCTGCTCTCTCGATGCTGGCTGCTCCTTGCTGCGCTGAGACAACAACAGGAAGAAGAACAGGCGTGCGCTCTGAGAGGACAAGGGAATCTGAGGCTGCTAATAAGAGCACGAGAGGCCGGAGACGGAGCGGGATGGGGATATCCAAATGTAGCCGGCCATTGGCTGCAATATCCGCATGCGCACGAGCCATTGGGCCACGTCGGATCGTGGCATCTTCGACTTGCTACGTGGCGTCCCCTGTGTTCTCTGATCGCTTTCCTACGTGGCATCTCTCCCCCGGCTCCTGTGGTCCACATATCCATGTCTTCGAGGTATGGAAAATCTGCTGCTAGCTCAATGTAGGTAACTTCTATCCACCAAATCCAGATGAGATGAGTAGGCGCAAATGTTTTCTTTCTCAACTTTATCTGCTAAAATCGCCATGTACGGGGTCGAAAATGGACACAAACAATAAAAACTTATGCAAAACTCAGAAGTTACGTATTTGGAAATTCTCCATAGTTGCCTTTTTTTAATCGGTAAATCCACACTTCACCTATCGGTGGTGCTCATTCGTGTTTTTGATTTGAAAAATCATGTTTTGAATGATGAACAGAAATGGGCCATGTGACTGTATCTTAAAGCCACCACAATCTAAAATACAGAGTAGAATGTAATCGCTCGGGAATTTTTGCACTGTCCAACGGTCGTGATATGGGGAGTATATAGACGTTGAATACCCGCAAACTGTGCTATAGTTTTCTTTTCCGTGCTTTTGTTTTTGTTATTATAATAAGGATGATTCCTGAACTTAGAGAAGTCTCCTCTCCGAATCGAAGAGAAGCTACTTTCTTCTTGCAGTCGATCTTTGCACCTACAGTATTTAAGAATGATCTTTGAAATATAATTCGACAAAATTCATCTTCAGATATATCCATAACAATAAGATCAATAGGGTAGACAAAAGTGTCGAGGATGACATGAACATCTAAAGAACACCACATGGTGCTCTGAATGTCATGTCCACTAATTTAATAGTCATCTCGATCGGTTGGAGTTTACTAGAATAGGTATCATCTTATGTTTACGTGTAAAAGATGTAAGGTATAACATTAATAGAAGAGCCAATATCACACAAACCGAAATAGACGTACTACCGAAGAGCAGAGTTACACTTTGAAAAGTAGCAGGTGCATTGCATAAATCAAAAGGCATGTGTCTATAAGTATTTTATCGAAAAAAATGTGTCTATAAGTATAAGTTTCAAAAGGACAAGTAAAAATATTTTTCTCTTGATCTTCTAGTGACACATGTATTTGAGAGAAACCAGAGTATCCATCTAGGAAACAAAAATATGTATGCTTAGACAATATTTCTAACATTTGATCAATGAAAGGCAAGGGGTAATGATCCTTCCTACTAGCTTTTTTTTAACTTCCTAAAATTAATTATCATCCTATAATCGCTTACAACTCTTTGTGGAATAATTTCATCTTTATCATTAGGAGTAATGGTAACGCCGCCTTTCTTAGGGACACAATGAACATGACTTACCCATCTACTATCGGCTATATGATAGATTATACCTACCTCTAGGAGCTTTAATATTTCAGTTCTTACCACATCCTTCATTTACACTACAAATTATGCTCTATTTAGTGACAAAAGCCGTGGTGGCGAAACATGAAACGTCGCCTAAAATCATTTTCTATGACGACCCACCGTCACGAGGTGTTTTTCTCCCGGGGCAGCGCCCTCGACAACTTTGGCGACGTTCTGGCCTGATTTTCAATGACATTTTAATCCGTCTTTAAGTTGGTATATTATCTGCGATGGTTATTAATGTCATAAAAATTATTGGAGCGGCGCCGTCATGACTTATTCCCGGATATTAGCAATAAAATGACACGTGTCAGCGTTTGTGCATGCTATGATCAAGCGGCGGCCCAGTTGCGTGTTTGCATGCCGCTTGGAGGCATGTTTGCAGGCGACCAGGAGGCATGTCCACGGCCAGAGTTGAGGCGTGCGAGCGGACCGCGTCACAGACTCTCACCGGAAGATGTGCCTTTAACCAGCGAATGTGGCGCCGTCGTGGTAGTCTGTGCATGCTTTAGGAGTGAGACCGTGGCGGCCTTTGACTGCTCCTCCGGCCACGTATCCAACCACCTCTCCTTAATGGCGAGCTCGCCTGCGGTGGGCTATAAGATAGTGGTCGTCCCTTCTCTTGCACCATTCTCATCTCCAATCTAAAACAAACACCTTGTCTATGGCGCAACCCCTAGTATTCTATTTTGGCGTCATTGAGGAGGAGCAAGAAGAGCATCCTTTAGCCCCCTTGTGGGCCGAGATGGACAAGGTGCTGTGTTGGAGAACGTTACATGGGAAACAAAATTTTTCCTACGCACACGCAAGATCTATCCATGGAGATGCATACCTATGAGAGGGGGAGTGTGTCTACATACCCTTGTAGATCGCTAAGCGGAAGCATTAAAAACGCGGATGATGTAGTCGTACATCTTCACGATCCAATCGCGATCCGTCTCGATCAAGCGCCGAACGGACGACACCTCCGCGTCCTGCACACGTGCGGCTCGATGACGTCTCCTCCTTCTTGATCCAGCAAGCGAGGAAGGAGAAGTAGACGGGATCTTAACCAGCACGACGGCGTGGTGGAGATAGTGGTGGAGCAATCCCGACAGGGCTTCGCCAAGCGCTACCGTAGATGCAATCTGAGGAGAAAACGGAGTAACGGGAGAGGAAGGGCTGCCACCGGGGCGTAGGGATTGGTGTGTGCAGCCATCCCCTCCCCTCCACTATATATAGGAGGCAAGGGGCAGGAGGAGGCGCAGCCCTAACCCCTCCTCCAAGGGAGGGGGTGGCGGCCAAGAGGGAGGAGTCCTCCCTTCCCAAGGCACCTCGGAGGTGCCTTGCCCCTCAAGGTTTCTACCCCCTAGCCGCATGGACCCTTGGGGGGCTGGCCCAATAAGGCTGGGACGCCCCCTACATCCCATGATGCCCTAAGGGGCGTGTTAGAACCTTCCATGGACTTCCGGACCCCTCCGGAACCTTCCATAAGCTTCTCGATACAATACTGGCAAAACCCGAAACTTTTTTGGTAGCCAAAATATGACTTCCCATATATAAATATTTACCACCGGACTATTTAGGAGCTCCTCGTGACGTCCGGGATCTCATCCGGGACTCCAAACAACATTCGGTCACCAACGTACATATCCCAATACTACTCTATCGTCACCGAACGTTAAGCGTACGGACCCTACGGGTTCGAGAATCATGTGGACATGACCGATACACCTCTCCGGCCAATAACCAATAGCGGGACCTAGATGCCCATAGTGGCTCCTACATATTCCACAAAGATCTTCATTGGTCGAACCACGATGTCAAGGATTCAGTTAATCCCGTATGCAGTTCCCTTTGTCCATCGGTATGTTACTTGCCCGAAATTCGATCGCCGGTATCTCCATACCTAGTTCAATCTCGTTACCGGCAAGTCTCTTTACTCGTTCCATAATACAAGATCCCGTGACTAACTCCTTAGTCACATTGCTTGCAAGCTTCTTGTGATGTTGTATTACCGAGAGGGCCCAGAGATACCTCTCCGTCATACGGAGTGACAAATCACAATCTCGATCCGCGCCAACCCAACAGACACCTTCGGAGATACCTGTAGAGCACCTTTATGATCACCCAATTACGAAGTGACGTTTGGTACACACAAGGCATTCCTCCAGCGTGAGGGAGTTGCATGATCTCATGGTCTTAGGAACTGATACTTAACACAAAGAAAGCAGTAGCAATAAACTAAGTGATACGATCAAATGCTATGCTTACGGTTGGGTCTTGTCCATCACATCATTCTGCTAATGATGTGATCCCGTTATCAAATGACAACAAATGTCTATGGTTAGGAAACCTTAACCATATTTGATCAACGAGCTAGTCTACTAGAGGCTCACTAGGGACACACATGCATTTAAGTTTCCGGTCAATATAATTCTTGCATGGATAATAAACGGTTATCATGAACAAGGAAATATGATAATAATAAATTTATTATTGCCTCTAGGGCTACTTCTAACAGTCTCCCTCTTGCACTAGAGTCAATAATCTAGTTCACATGACCATGTCATTAACACCCAATGAGTTTTGGGGTTTGATCATGGTTTGCTTGTGAGAGAGGTTTTAGTCAACGGGTCTGCAACATTCAGATCCGTGTGCACTTTGCAAATTTCTATGTCATACTGTAGATGTTGCTATCACGCTCCACTTGGAGCTATTCCAAATGACTGCTCCACTATACGTATCCGGCTTGCTACTCAGAGTCATCCGGATCGGTATCAAAGCTTGCATCGACGTAACCCCTTACGACGAACTCTTTATCACCTCCATAACCGAGAAATATTTCCTTAGTCCTCTAGGGATAATTTTGACCGCTGTCCAGTGATCCACTCCTGGATCACTCTTGTACCCCCTTGCCAGACTCATGGCAAGACACAAATCAGGTGTGGTACAACATGGCAGACAGTACAGTCTATGACCAAGGCATAGGGGGCGACCTTCGTCCTTTCTCTTTCTTCTGTCGTGGTCGAGCCTTGAGTCTTATTTAACTTCACACCCTACAATACAGGCAAGAACTTCTTCTTTGACTGATCCATTTTGAACTCTTTCAAAATCTTGTCAAGGTATGTGCTCTGTGAAAGACTTATCAGGCGTCTTGATCTATCTCTATAGATCTTGATGCCCAACATGTAAGCAACTTTTCCCAGGTCTTCCTTTGAAAAACTCCTTTCAAACGACCTTTATGCTTTCCAGAAATTCTACATCATTTCCAATCAACAATATGTCATCCACATATACTTATCAGAAATGTTATAGAGCTCGTACTCACTTTCTTGTAAATACAAGCTTCTCCAAACTTGTATAAACCCATAAGCTTTGATCACCTCATCAAAGTGAAGATTCCAACTCCGAGATGCTTGCACCAGCCCATAAATGGAACGCTGGAGCTTGCACACTTTGTCAGCATTTTTAGGATCGACAAAACCCTCCGGTTGCATCATATACAACTCTTCCTTAAGGAAACCATTAAGGAATGCAGTTTTGACGTCCATCTGCCAAATTTCATAATCCAAAAATGCAACAATTGCCAACATAACCCTAACAGACTTTAGCATCGCTACGGGTGAGAAAGTCTCATCGTAGTCAACTCCTTGAACTTGTCAGAAACCCTTTGTGACAAGTCGAGCTTTATAGACGGTGACATTACCATCAGCGTTTGTCTTCCTTTTAAAGATCTATTTGTACTTAATGGCCTACCGATCATCGGGCAAGCCTACCAAAGTCCATACTTGGTTTTCATACATAGATCCTATCTCGGATTTTATGGTCTCTAGCCATTTTTCGGAATTTGGGCCCACCATCGTTTCCTCATAGTTCGTAGGTTCACCATTGTCTAACAACATGACCTCCAAGACACAACATGACCTCCAAGACAGGATTACCGTACCACTCAGGGGCAGGATGAGTCCTTGTCGACCTACGAAGCTCGGTAGTAACTTGATCCGAAGTTTCATGATCACTATCATTAGCTTCCTCTTCAATTGGTGTAGGCATCACAGAAACATATTTCTATGTTGCGGTACTCTCCAATTGAAGTGAAGGTTCGATAACCTCATCAAGTTCTACCTTCCTCCCACTCTCTTCTTTTGAGAGAAACTCCTTCTCTGGAAAGGATCCATTCTTGACAACAAGACTTGCCTTCGGATCTGTCATAGAAGGTATACCCAATTGTTTCCTTAGGGTATCCTATAAAGACACACTTCTCCGCTTTGGTTTGGAGCTTATCAGGCTGAAGCCTCTTGACGTAAGCATCGCAACCCCAAACTTTAGGAAACGACAACTTAGGTTTCTTGCCAAACCATAATTCTTACGGTGTCGTCTCAACGGATTTAGATGGTGCCCTATTTAAAGTGACTCCAGTTGTCTCTAATGCATAACCCCAAAACGATAGTGGAAAATCAGTAAGAGGCATCATAGATCGCACCATATCCAATAGAGTACGATTACAACGTTTGGACACACCATTACACTGTGGTGTTCCAGGTGGCATGAGTTGTGAAACAATTCCACATTGTCTTAAATGCATAACAAACTCATAACTCAGATATTCACCACCACGATCACATCGTAGACATTTTATCTTCTTGTTACGATGATTTTCAACTTCACTCTGAAATTGTTTGAACTCTTAAACGTTTCAGACTTGTGTTTCATTAAGTAAATATCCCAATATCTACTCAAGTCATCTGTGAAGGTAAGAAAAAACGATATCCACCGCGCGCTTCAACACTCATTGGACCGCATACATCATCATGTATTATTTCCAATAAGTCACTTGCCCGCTCCATCGTACCGGAAAACAGGGTCTTAGTCATCTTGTCCATGAGGCATGGTCCGCATGTCTCAAGCGATTCGAAATCGAGTGAGTCCGAAGATCCATCAGCATGGAGTTTCTTCATGCGCTTTACACCAATATGACCTTTAGCGGCAGTGCCACAATTATGTGGTACTATCATTATTAACTTTGCATCTTTTGACATCAATATTATGAACATGTGTATCACTACGATCGAGATTCAATAAACCATTCACATTGGGTGCATGACCATAGAAGGTATTATTCATGTAAATAGAACAACCATTATTCTCTGACTTAATGAATAACTGTATTGCATTAAACATGATCTAATCATGTTCATGCTCAACGCAGACACCAAATAACATTTATTTAGGTTCAACACTAATCCCGAAGGTAGAGGGAACATGCGATGATGATCACATCAACCTTGGAAACACTTCCAACACACAACGTCACCTCGCCCTTAGCTAGTCTCTATTTATTCCAGAGCTTTTGTTTCGAGTTACCAATATTAGCAACTGAACCGGTATCTAATACCTAGGTGCTACTACGAGTACTAGTAAGGTACACATCAATAACATGTATATCAAATATACTTTTGTTGACGTTGCCAACCTTCTTATCTACCAAGTACTTCGGGCAGTTTCGCTTCCAGTGACCGTTCCCCTTACAATAGAAACACTTAGTCTTGGGTTTGGGTCCAACCTTGGGTTTCTTCACTAGAGCGGCAACTGGCTTGCCATTCTTGAAGTTTCCCATATTTCCCTTGCCCTTCTTGAAACTAGTAGACTTGTTAACCATCAACACTTGATGCTCCTTTTTGATTTCTACCTCCGCGGCCTTAAGCATCGCGAATAGCTCGGGGATCATATTCTCCATCCCTTGCATGTTATAGTTCATCAAAAAGCTCTAGTAGCTTGGTGACAGTGACTGGAGAACCCTGTCAATCACTATCTTATCTGGAAGATAAACTCCCACTTGATTCAAGCAATTGTAGCACCCAGACATTCTGAGCACATGCTCACTGACTGAGCTATTTTCCTCCATCTTGCAGGCAAAGAACTTGTCAGAGGTCTCATATATCTCAACAGGGGCATGAGCCTGAAATACCAATTTCAGCTCTTGGAACATCTCATATGCTCTGTGGCGTTCAATACCTCTTTGGAGCCCCGATTCTAAGCCGTAAAACATGGCGCACTGAACTATCGAGTAGTCATCAGGATGTGTCTGCCAGACGTTCACAACATCCACAGATGATGCTTGAGGGGTTGTCACACTGAGTGGTGCATCAAGGACATAAGCCTTTTGCGAAGCCGTGAGGATAATCCTCAGATTACGGACCCAGTCCGCATAGTTGCTTACGTTATCTTTCAACTTAGTCTTTCTCTAGGAACGTATTAAAAACAAGGAGCATTACCGCGAGCTATTGATATACAACCTAATTTGCAAAGACAATTGACTATGTTCATGATAGTTAGTTCATTTAATCAAATTACTAATGAACTCTCACTTAAATCAACATCCCTCAGGTTGTTTAAGTGTTTACATGATCCAAATCCACCAACCCAAGTCTGATCATCACGTGAGATGAGGTGGTTTCAATGGTGAACATCTCCATGTTGATCATATCTACTATATGACTCATGCTTGACCTTTTGGTCTCCATGTTCTGAGGCCATGCCTGTACATGCTAGGCTCGTCAAGTTTAACCAAAGTATTCCGCATGTGTAAAACTGGCTTACACACGTTGTATGCGAATTAAGAGTCTATCACACCCGATCATCACAAGGTACTTCGAAATGACGAACTTATAATTCTACCGTCGTCCTAAGCAAAATAAGATGCATAAAAGGATAAACATCACATGCAAATCATATAAGTGACATGATATGGCCATCATCATCTTGTGCTTTTGATCTCCATCTCCAAAGCACCGGCATGATCTCCATCGTCACCGGCATGACACCATGATCTCCATCATCATGATCTCCATCATCGTGTTGTCATGTGGTTGTCGCGCCAACTATTGCTTCTACAACTGTTGCTAACTCATAGCGATGAAGTAAAGCAAATGGCACAAAATAAATTAAAGACAACCCTATGGCTCCTGCCGATTGCCGTACTCATCGACATGCAAGTCGTGATAACTATTACAAAACATGATCATCTCATACATCACTTATATCAAATCATGTCTTGGCCATATCACATCACAACATCCCCTGCAAAAACAAGTTAGACGTCCTCTGCTTTGTTGTTGCAAGTTTTACGTGGCTGCTATGGGCAACTAGCAAGAACCGTTCTTATCTACGCAAAGCCACAATGGTGATAATCAAGTTGCCTTTTAACCTTCTACAAGGACCGCCTCTATCGAATCCGATTCAACTAAAGTGGGAGAGACAGACACCCGCCACCCACCTTTATGCAAACAAGTTGCATGTCAGTCGGTGGAACTGGTCTCTTGTGCGAGGACAAGTAAGGTTGGTCTGATCCGCTTTATCCCACAATACCGCCGAATCAAAATAAGACTAAGGAGGTAAGCAATCTGAACATCAACGCCCACAAACACTTTGTGTTCTACTCGTGCATATCATCTACGCATAGACCTAGTTAATGATGCCACTTTGGGGAATGTTGCATGGGAAATATTTTTTTTCCTAGGCACACGCAAGATCTATCCATGGAGATGCATAGCTAGGAGCGGAGGAGTGTGTCTACATACCCTTGTATATCGCTAAGCGGAAGCTTTAAAAACGCGATTGATGTAGTTGTACATCTTCACGATCCAATCGTGATCCGTCCCGATCAAGCGCCGAACGGACGGCACCTCCGCATCCAGCACACGTGCGGCTCGATGAAGTCTCCTCCTTCTTGATCCAGCAAGCGAGGGAGGGGAAGTAGATGGGATCTTAACCAACATGACGGCGTGGTGGAGCAATCCCGGCAAGGCTTCGCCCATCGCTACAGTAGATGCGATCCGAGGAGAAACGGAGTAACAGGAGAGGGAGGGCTACCACCGGGGCGTGGGGATTGGTGTGTGGAGCCCTCTCCTCCCCTCCACTATATATATGAGGCAAGGGGTAGGAGGGGGCGTAGACCTAACCCCTCCTCGAAGGGAGGGGGTGGCGGGCAAGAGGGAGGAGTCTTCCCTCCCCAAGGCACCTCCGAGGTGCCTTGCCCCTCAAGGTTTCTACCCCCTAGCCGCATGGGCCCTTGGGAGGCTGGCCCAATAAGGCTAGGGCGGCCCCCTACATCCCATGATGGCCTAAGGGGCGTGGTGGAACCTTCCATAGACTTTCGGACCCCTCCGTAATCCTCTGGAACCTTCTAGAAGCTTTCCGGTACAATACCGGCAAAACCCGAAACTTTTCCCGTAGCCAAAATATGACTTCCCATATATAAATATTTACCTCCAGACTATTCCGGAGCTCCTCGTGACGTCCGAGATCTCATCCGAGACTCCAAACAACATTCGGTCACCAACGTACATATCCCAATACTACTCTAGCGTCACCGAACGTTAAGCGTGCGGACCCTACGGGTTCGAGAATCATGTAGACCTGACCGAGACACCTTTACGGACAATAACCAATAGCAGGACCTGGATACCCATAGTGGCTCCTACATATTCCACAAAGATCTTCATCGGTCGAACCACGATGTCAATGATTCAGTTAATCCCATATGGAGTTCCCTTTGTCCATCGGTATGTTAACTGCCCGAGATTCGATCGTCCGTATCTCCATACCTAGTTCAATCTCGTTACCGGCAAGTCTCTTTACTCGTTCCGTAATAAAAGATCCCATGACTAACTCCTTAGTCACATCGCTTGCAAGCTTCTTGTGATGTTGTATTACCGAGAGGGCCCAGAGATACCTCTCCGTCATACAGAGTGACAAATCCTAGTCTCGATCCACGCCAAACCAACAGACACCTTCGGAGATACCTGTAGAGCACCTTTATGTTCACCCAGTTATGAAGTGACGTTTGGTACACACAAGGCATTCCTCCGGTGTCAGGGAGTTGCATGATCTCATGGTCTTAGGAACAGATAATTGACATAAAGAAAGCAGTAGCAATAAACTAAGCGATACGATCAAATGCTATGCTTATGGTTGGGTCTTGTCCATCACATCATTATCCTAATGATGTGATCCCGTTATCAAATGACAACTCATGTATATGGTTAGGAAACCTTAACCATATTTGATCAACTAGCTAGTCTAGTAGAGGCTCAGTAGGGACACGATGTTGTTTATATATCCACAACATGTATTTAAGTTTTCGGTCAATACAATTCTAGCATAGATAATAAACGATTATCATGAACTAGGAAATATGATAATAACCAATTTATTATTGACTCTAGGGCATATTTCCAACATGCTGGAGGAGGTTGCGCAGATGGAGGCGGAGGCAGCGCAGATGGACGCGCCCACTCTCGCGTGCATCCATGCCCGCGCCCCTGCCTGCGCCGCTGCTTGTGCCCGCGCCTGAGCTTAACCCAGACGAACTTCTGTAGTGGTTTGAGGTCGCCCAAGTCGCATTGTACAACATTGTCTTGGGCGAACATGGAGGTGGCGCCGATCATGGAGTGGACGTGGACGTGGCAGCGTCGATGCCATCGCTGGGCGTGTTGGCCGTGGTTGTGGCCGCAAATAGGCGGTGACCAATGCCTCAAACAGAACTAGGTGGTTATCGTGGGCGTGGCCACAACAACGCAGTGACCATCGCCATGGCTAAAACTACACAGTGACCGTGTCTGTGGCCACAACTACGTCGTGGCATTATGGCTATATTAGTTTGTTATAATAGTTTGTACTATTAGGTGTTGTATCGTATGGTGTCGTAGTGTAACAATTTTGGGAGGAATTCAACTATGTTTGAGCTCTGTGGCACAACCAACTGTCTAGGGCACCCAAGCACCCAAGAGGCACAAGCTCTAGGGTGCCCAAACACCCAAGAGTAATAAGGTTCTCAACCTTTCACTTCCACGTATCACCATGGAGAACTCAAACCAATGCAACTAACGCAATGGCAAGCACACACGAAGTGGTCAAGTCCCTCACTCCCAAATCTCACCACAACAACAAAAGCTATGGAGGAATATGAGAGGAAGAACAAATAGAACACAAAGAACTCCAAGTTCTAGATCCAAGGGGTTCCCCTCACTTAGAGGAGAAAGTGATTGGTGGAAATGTGGATCTAGATCTCCTCTCTCTTTTCCCTCAAGAACTAGCAATAATCATTGGAAGGATGGAGAGATAGCAAGCTCTAAGAAGGTCAACAATGGGGGAAAAACACGAGCTCAAAAGATGAGGTCCATTGGGGAAGAAGACCCCCTTTTATAGGTGGAAAAAAAATCCAACCGTTATCCCACAACCCGTAGTAAAGCGGTACTACCAGGCTACTACCGCTCAACTACTGCTCAGAGAAAATAGGCAACAGAAACCAGCACAGAAGGTATTTCCTAAGCGGTACTAGGAGCAGTAGTAGATAGCGGAAGTACCGCTTAAGCGGTACTACTGAGCTACTATCGTCCTACTACCGCTAAAGAAAAATAGGCAAAAAAATGTTACATAGAAGATATTTCCCAAGCGGCGGTAGGAGCAACAGTCCATAGCGGAAGTACCGCCTAAGCGGTACTACCGCTTGGGTGCTGAAAACATGCCCAGATAAATCAGATGGATCCTCCAAGTGTAAAACTGCCATAACTTCTGCGTACGAGCTCTGAACTGACCAGACTCAGGCTTGTTATATAAAGAACTAGCAGTGGAGAATAAATTGCCAAAAGGATAAGAAATCCGTTTTCGATAAACATGAGCTTCTCATGAAGATGACCATAAGCTCCAAAACTCACATGGAGAAAATCCAACCAAGAAGGAAGAAAGATGATGATGCCAAGAATGCAATGGTTTGAACTCACTACGAACGATACGAGCAAGCTACTCACACGAGAGCCCCCCTTGATAGTACGACAATCAATCCTATAAGCCGGTCTCCCAACTAACACCATGATACCGGTAAAATAGAAAACCTATCAAGGACAAACCTTTGCCATGCACATAGTCCACTTGAGGTAGATGATGACGATCTTGTCGTCCTCAAGATGGACCACCTTTCTTTATTGCGCCGACTCGATGAAGACTAGTAGATTGCTCCCCCATACTCCATCATGGGTGAGCCACTCTTCGGCACATCTTCACATGTCCATTGTCACCATAATGGACAAAAATCTTCAAGCATGTGATCTCGTCGTGATGCTCCACTTGAACTTGCACACCGCAATCTTGATGACGATCACCACTTGATGTTATCCTCCATGGGTTATAGGATATCTTCCTTTTGATGCACGCTCATGGAAACATACCTAACCCCACAAAGAACTCTCACAAAGACCATGCGTTAGTGCACAAAGCTTAATGGACAATGCTTACCATACCATAGGATCACTTGATCATTTCCAGTACATTTTTGACGCTTTATGTGTTAATCAACTTGAATCACTCTTTGTACTTAGTCTTGATCAACCTTGTATCTTGTCTTCTCCCTTCATAAAGATGATGTCTTGAAGGTAAACATGAATGATCACACGATCTTGTTCTTCAAGACATACTTGCAATAAGCTCAACTCTCACATGGCCAAACTTTGGATAACTCATTGAATAGCACCTTGGTCACGCATATTCTTTTTCTAATAACCTTGAAACCAAAAAATGGTATTCAAGCAATGCCTATGGACAAACCCTTCAAATATAACTAAAGGCAACCATTAGTCCATTGGGATTGTCATCAATTACCAAAACCAAACATGGGGCACAATGCTCTTTCAAGCGGCAACAACATCCTCGATAGTCTTCTTCTTGGCGGCTTCGGAGTTCTCACCCATGTCGAAGTCAGAGAGGTCGAGGATGTGGTCGATATAGAATATGAAGATGAACAACACCAATCAATCGCGTTGGAGACGCTTCCCCAAAACCTATTCGTGCTTCTGTCACAACCCTAGAATCTGAATGTAAATAGTTGCATTGGCATTCATGTCATCATGTTTAAATTCAAATGAATTTGAAATGGGGATGATCAAACCCTAGCATCAATATATTTCAAATAGGTTCAACCTAAAATATTTTTCAATGAACCCAAAATGGCTTTAAAAAATGTTCATGATTTTCGGAAAATGTTAAAAACATCAACTAGAGGTGATGCACATTTTTCCTAGTCATTTTGGATTTTTGAATTAACTCATATTGTATTTGAATTGGAGTTATTAATTTCTATAAAATATTTGGTAGCTCCAAATATTCTGAAACTTGCTGAGGGCCTCTGGTTTAATTCAGATAGTGCCCAAAAAAGTTCACAGAATTTTATAAAATTATTTAGTATTTTACTAAATCAAAACAGTGGAAAATAATAGAAAACAAAAATAAAGTTAGAAAAGTTGAGAGGGAGAGAGATGACTTTCAAGTTCCAGCCCATCCAGCCCAACTGGCCCATGTGCCAGCCATCGCCCACCTCTGCCACAAGGCAGAGGCGAGACCAAGCACGGCGCTCGCCGCGTGCGCTCCATGCGACCTGCTTGCGTGCTTCCCTCTCCAGCGCGACTTGCGGGATAAGCCCTGTGCTTCCGTTCGCATCGAGCCAGCCTCCCCTTCCTTTCCCCTCGGCTCTCTCCTCTCCATGGCAGAAACGTTTGCGAGCTCGCCGTCATGAACGCCACAGCCAGCACCTCCCCCTCGACCCCTCGACATGCCCACAAGCTCTAGAACATCGCCCTCGTCCTCCTCACCGAGCCACGCATCGCCAAACGCCCTGCATCACTGTCACCATCGTCGTCTTCTTCCTCGGGCGCTGAGATCACCGTCGTCGATTCACGAGCTCCAGAGCTTTCCCGAACGTGTCGTCTGCTCCTATGGAACCTTCGTGAGCTCAACCTCCCCCTCTAACCCATGCTCGATTTTGTCCCGTATCCATGGCCCGCCGAGCTTCCGAGCCGCTGTCCGCCCTGGTCGGTGGGCTCCAAGCTTCCAACCTCCTCGGAACGAACCTGTGAGCCTCGCGTCCTCCTGGTGATCCTAGGGTGCCGCTGAGCCCCTCAGCTGGCCTCCCTGTGCCCTGCTGTCGGTGTCAAAACCGGCGGATCTTGGGTAGGGGGTCCCGAGCTGTGAGACTAGGATCGATGGGTAACAGGGGACAAAGGAGACGATGTTTTACCCAGGTTCGGGCCCTCCTATGGAGGTAAAACCCTAGATGAGCTTGTCTGCCCTCTACCATCTAAATCCCCTGGTTTATATAGACACTGGGGGTACCTAGGGTTTACACATGATAAGTCTCCAGCCGGAAGTAAAGACGCCGATCCTCTCATCTTGACTTGGAGCGCACGCCGCGTCTTCGGAGGTTTCCTTCTAGAATACGGGGTTGCTGTATATCCTGGCCCTTCCTGTGATAACAAGAGAGCGGCCCACCAAGCCGGCCTATGAGAGATAGGCCGGCGGCCCGAGGACCCCTTAGTCCAGGACTCCCTCAGTGGCCCCCGAACTAGCCCCCAATGCCAGGGGTCATGAAACTAGCAGCTTTGAGTGATCGAAGTATCCGGCTTGCGGGGTGAGTTCTTTTCCCCCTTTATGATCGGCTGGTTCTAGTCCGGCCGCCGATGATATGTAGTTATCCGAACATATAGTTATCCGGGCGCCATAAGTCGCTTAACCTCGAAGGCCAAACGTCAAAGTGTGAACAGTATTTCCTGACAACCTTTCTGACGAAGGGTCGTGGTTCGCCATGACCGCTGATCCGGTTACAAAAACTCGATTCGCGGTTCGAGGCCGTTTCTCCATTGGCACGTCTTATCAATGTGCAGATCGTGTCCCGTTTATTACGGGATATGCTTAATGCCTTGGGTTATCCCACGCACTCATAACGGCATGATTATTTCGGGAAGTGACGAGGCCCGCGGTGCAGTAAGAGGGAGGCTCTTGGTATTACGGCTCCCCATAAAAGGGAGAAAACCCCCAAGGCCTATTCACGCTCCCAATTCGCAGCCTTTGTCTCCTCGACTTTCCCAAGGTCCGAGAGCCCAGATCCAGTTCTTCCTCAATCTTCCCTCCGAGCTTGGCCATGGCTGGTTCAGGCTCCATGGGCAAGTGGGAAGTTTCCTCCGCCACCGACCACGACATTCGGGAGTTAAAGCGTGCCGGTTACCTCTCCGCCAACATCGCCCACCGCGCCCCAGAGGCGAATCAGGTGGTTCCCACGCCGAAGCCGGGCGAGAGGGTGGTGTTCGTCCCCCATTTCATCCGGGGACTGGGCTTCCCGCTCCACCCCTTCGTCAGGGGCCTCATGTTCTTTTATGGGTTGGATTTTCATGACCTCCTCCCGAACTCCTTCATGCACATATCGGCGTTCATCATCGTCTGCGAAGCCTTCCTGCGGGTTCAGCCGCACTTTGGCCTGTGGCTCAAGGTATTCAACGTCAAGCCGAAGATAGTCGCAGGCGTGCATGCAGATTGTGGAGGGGCGGTAATCAGTAAGCTCCCCTGTGTCGAGTGGCCGGACGGCACTTTCATCGACACGGTCAAGATCTGGTAAAAGGAGTGGTTCTATATCACGGAGCCAAGGAGCGCGGATTGGGCGGCACCTGCCGAGTTCAGATCCGGACCCCCCGCGAGGCTAACCTCATGGCTCAAGAAGGGCCTTGACTGGGGGTCAGCCGCAGAGGTGAAATCGCTGCAGAAGCGCATCTCCTCGGTGATTGAGGCCATGATCGAACTGGTCAACGTGATCCAGGTCATGCTCTGCCGCCGTCTCCTCCCCTGCCAGCATCAGGCCTCCCCAATGTGGGCTTACTAGCTCGAGGATCCGGCCACCGTGAGTCAATTCTTCCGCACTACCCACGAGAAATTGTGGAAAGTGCTATTCAAGCCCCAGAAGACCTGGCCAGCCGAGTAGGAGGACACTGGTCTAAACGCCGAAACCCCTCCTACCAAGGTATGACAAAACTTTAATTCTCCGGCTCTATTTCTTGACAAAGAGCTGAAACCCCTTCTCCCTCATCTTCATAGAAATGGCTCAGCAAGGCTGTGCAAATCGACTGTCCGGCCCCGCAGCCCGAAGACCCTTGATCGGATCTATTGACGGAGATGCTCGTCGTGGCGCCGTATTCGGCGCCAGAGAAGAAGGAAAAGAAGAAGAAAGGAGAGAAGAATGTGGCCTGCGAGGGTCTTCGCCAAAGGGGTCTTCCGGACTCTAAGTCCGAGGAGACCCACGCTTCTTCCACTCACGAAAAAGAGCACAAGGACGAAGGGGAGTGCGGCTCCCCCTCGCAAGGAAAAGGGCAGCGTCAGGGGACGCCGCGGAGGATCTACCTCCTCCTGCCCCGAAGAGGATGTGCCGGACAAAGGCAGTCCTAGCCGACGATAGCTCGGACTCCGATAATGATTCTGAGGCTTTTGTAAGGGTTCCCCGAAGGAACCCCAGGGTTAAGCCCCTAGCCCAGAGGTACGAAACCGAAGACCCCCTGGGTAATTTATAGAGAGTTTTTAATGCTAAACGGGCGAACGTCTTTCGATTTGCAGCCCACCACGTGATCTCCCCACTGACCAAATCTCGGATGGGGAGTCTCTGCCCGCCGACCTAGTGGAAAGTGGGACCGCGTCACATCCTACGCCTCCTGAGGTCTCGAAGGAGGCCGGGGAGGTGTTATCGCACCAGGCTCCTCCCGAGCCGAACACCGGCGGCAGGGGTGACGATGTTATGGCCGAGGTTAATACCTCGACCGCCGAAGACCAGGAGGAGGAACATCTCTTGGCAACCGAAGAGGGGGGACGAGGTCCGATCCAGTCCCCTCCGAAGACATCCCCGAAGGGTTCTGTGCCTCCGGAGCTGCCCGCCCAATCCCCTACCAGAGGGGGGGCTGGCAGGTCACCACCAGTGCCGCCCATGACTGGGTGGCTGACCATGATGGAGGAAGCTTTATCCGGCTCCTCCATCGCCGAAGATTACCGCGCCCTTATGGGTGCGGTTTTGCAAGGCATTCAGTCCGTTGATAGCGGACTGAAAGAGGCCTTCAACGGTCTCCTAACGGGCTTCAAGGTGAGCCACGTAATGCTCTTTCTTCCAGAAAAAGTTAATTTCCCTGGTTTAAGCAATCCTTATAGGTGTAGTAGCCCCCGAGCCCTGGGTGAGTTTGAAAAACCCACCCGGGGGTCAAATGTCCGAATACTAGTAACGATGCTTACGGCACCGGAGAGTACTTAGCAGAGGGTCTGAATCCGATAGCTCGGGAGTTTTAATGCGCATAAGTTGTTTTTTGCAGGCTTCGTCATCGGCGGCGGCCGCCAACGCAGGGGAGCTTGCCGAGCTAAACCGGAAGCTCAAAAGCTCCGATGAGGAGCTCGATCGCCTGAACAAGAGGTTTGACGAGACTCAAGGTGAGTCCGAATTGTATCATTCGGGTCTATTTGTCCATCCTCATTGATTGAGATATCCAGATTGTTATCCCTAAGTCTTAATTACCCATTGTTTCCACAGTTGTGGCCGCGGAGGTCGAGAACCTCAAGGCCGAGTTGGCGAAGGTGAAGCAGGAGGCCGTGGATGAGAAGGCGGTGGCCGAACGAGCGGCAGCTGACCTGTCGGCGTTAAAGTCCGTGAGCGACAAGCATGAGGCCCAGGTGGTAGAGGTGTAGTTGGAGCTCAAGGATGCCAGCACGAAGTGCGAGGCCCTTGAGCAAAAGAACGAGGACCAGGCCACCGAACTATCCTTGCTGAAATCTGAACTCAAATCAGAGAGAGTTGATAGGCGGTTCTTTGAAGAAGAACTCCGCCAAGTCAAGGCAATCGCAGATGGTAAGCCGTACTTACTGCAGTGTGCCTTTGGTGGTAACAGGTTTGCATTGCCCACCCGGGTGTGGCGTTCCTCAGGCGCCTTTACGGATCTCCCGAGGAGTGCAGCGGACGCGAACAGATACTTCGCCTCTCGGGATGGGGATGTCGAGCCTCGGCTGTTCTGGGGGCAATTTCAAGCCCCCGAGCATCCTCCCCTCCTGAGCAAGCAGATGAAACAGTTAATGGAGCTGCACAGGATGGCGGAGCCGGCCATGAGGGACCTCTGCATCCGACTGTGGCCTGCAGAGCCATTGCCGAGCAGTTACTTCGGCTTGGTGTAGAAGCTGTGCGATGCTGCGCCCCGGATTGATGCTCTAAAGCGTTCTACATGCATCGAGGGAGCTCGGGTGGCCTTTGCAAGGACCATGGTGCACCTGCCGGGGCTCAAGCCGACCGAAATGGCCACCGCGCCTCCACCCACTGGGAAGGAGCATAGGCGCCCCGAGAGATACTTTGCCACCGTGATGGATGGTGCTCGGGCGATAGAAGCTCAATGCCCTAAAGATGTAATGTATGAATGAATGTTTTGTCATGTATCCGATGACTGTTCCGCCTTATAATGCGGTTGCATGGTTTATCATGTCTTTAAGGTTTGTATTATTTTGACTCCTGTATGGCCATTTTATCTGAAAGTTGCGAGTCGTCGGCTTTAGCCCCCATGCAGATACTACACGAGGTGTTTCTTCCTCCACACCGTGACCCTTAGCCGACGTGTCAGTGCCCGAAGGCGGTGGTGCGAGGGGAACAAGGCAATCGGACTATGATCCTTTAGTGCTTTCACTTAGCCGTAGGAGCTTGACTGCGGGGGCTGATGACGAGCCCCCAGTGTTTTGTGATATTCGGATAAACCGAGGTTGAAACCAGCATCACATGGTTTGTAATAGTACAAACCCCTCGTATAACACGGAATAACCTCTATCGATTTTTAGTTTGACACTTATACTCGGATTGCAGACCGGTTCTCGCTCATTATGATAGTCAGTTTTCGGCTTTCTCCACTGAGGCACTTGACCAGGCGAGCTGGAAGCACAATCGCAATGGTTCTCCCTTTACCCCGTTAGCCGAACGAGCGGAACGTAAGAGGGTAAACACAGGAGCCGGGCAACCCAACCATTGACCCAAGACATAATTCGGAACCGATTCATATAAAGCAACATCCGAGACGCCGAACACGCAAACAATAGTGCTGGGGTGATGCTTGGGGCGATTTAGAGTCAAGCCCCTGGTCTATTAGCTGGTCACATCGTAACATGTACCGAATAGCTTTGCTATCGGCATCGGTGAGTAGAGAACAGAGTATGTGACGTAAAATACAGTAAGGAGGCCGTAAAGGATGGTCTTTATTTCTGATGAATTCTTACAACTCAAACTGCCGAAGCAACTGTTACAGGTATTTTGAAATGAAAAATAAAGTTTACAAAGGAGAGGTTTTACCCAGGGTCTTCGATAGGTGGCTTGACTTCCTCGATGTGCCCTGTCGCATGTCTACTCCTTTGCTCCCGAGGGGGTTGTGTTCCTTTAAAGGTGAATGTTTAGCGGCGAACGGACCTTGGGAAGAAGATCTTGAGAAGTCGCCGCAGTGTGTACGAGTTTTACGCTTGGAAGGTCCTAGATGGTACCTGTGGTTTGTCCGAAGACATGTGTTGGTAGTAGTTCGGTCCAGCCGAACACTTTCCCTTTGATAGTGGGTCCCCACAGCTGCTCATGGTATTTTGAGCGCGAAGTTGTGCCTTCTTGGCACATGTTTCACGGGAACTAGGGCTGTGCTGTGGGGGGCGTATCCCTATTTTTGTTGGGCGGAAGATGATCCCGGGGGCTCGGGTTGAGACCGAGCTCGTTTACCATCATGCCGTGCCTTTATGGCTGATTTGGGCGTCGGCCTATCATCGCCGTACTGGAATTCTGCTGCGAGGGCCACTGTGTGTTCCTCAGTTTGGAGAGAGCGCTCTGTGTTGCCATTGATAGTAATGACCCCGCTGGGCCCGGGCATCTTGAGCTTCAGGTACGCGTAGTGGGGGACGGCGTTAAAGCGAGCGAATGATGTGCGGCCGAGTAGGGCATGATAACCGCTGCGAAAAGGGACAATGTCAAAGATCAAGTCTTCGCTGCGGAAGTTGTCGGGCGAGCCGAACACTACCTCCAGATTCACGGTGCCCGAGCAGCGGGCTTCGACGCCTGGGATCACTCCTTTAAAGGTAGTGTTGCTAGGTTTGATCCTTGACGGATCTATACCCATCTTTTTCACCGTGTCTGAGTAAATCAGATTAAGGCTACTTCCTCCGTCCATTAGGACTCTAGTGAGGTGATACCCATCGATAATGGGGTCTAGGACGAGGGCAGTTGAACCTCCGTGACGTATACTGGTCAGGTGGTCTCGTCGGTCGAAAGTGATCGGGCAAGCCGACCATGGGTTGTACTTCGGGGCTATGGGCTCTACGGCGTAGACCTCCCGAAGGGCGCTCTTCCTCTCCTTCTTTGGTATGTGAGTGGCATATATCATGTTCTCGGTTTTTACCTCTGGAGGGAACTGCTTTTGTCCTCCATTGCTTGGACCGCGGGGTCGTCATGGTCCTCGCTGCGTGGGCTCTTGCCTTGCTCCTCGGCTGCAAGTTTGCTAGCTTGTTTAAATACCCAACAATTACGGTTGGTTTGGTTAGCGGGCTTGTATTGGGTGCTGTGGATCTGGCAGGGCCTATCCATAATTTTGTCCAGCATGGTAGGTCCGTCTCGATTTCCTTTGGAGGGTTTCTTCCGCTGTCCGGATTTCGGGTTGCGGAAACCGGCATTAACGGTCGTGTCCTCCGCATCGCCGTTGGTGTGCCGGCGTTTGTTTTTATTATGTCGCGGTTTCCCATTTCCATCCCGGACTTCGGAGGTGCCGGGGTCTTCGGGGTTATGGCTTCGTCAAGCTAGCCAGTTATCCTCACCCGCGCAAAAGCGAGTCATAAGTGAGGTAAGGGCAGACATTGTCCTTGGCTTGTCCTGGCCGAGCTGGCGAGCTAGCCACTCGTCCCGGATATTATGTCTGAAGGAGGCTGCCTCGGCATCCGGGCAGTCAACGATCTGGTTTTTCTTGGTCAGGAACCGATTCTAGAATTGCCGAGCCGATTCACCTGCTTTCTGGACAACATTGCTTAGGTCGGAGGAGTCCAGTGGCCGGACATAAGTGCCCTGGAAGTTAGATCGGAAGGCATCCATGAGCTCTTCCCAGCTCCCGATAGAATTCTCGGGGAGACTGTTTAACCATTGTCGAGTTGGCCCCTTAAGTTTTAGGGGCAAATACTTGATGGCGTGGAGATCATCTCCTCGTGCCATATGAATGTGGAGGAGGAAGTCCTCAATCCACACGACCGGGTCTGTTGTCCCGTCGTATTGCTCTATGTTAACGGGTTTAAACCCTAGAGGGAACTGATGCTGCATCACCTCGTCTGTAAAGCATAGCGGGTGGGCAGCTCCTCTGACCCGAGCTATGTCATGCCTACGATCGGCGGTAGATCGGGCCCGGTTTTGTTCCCGACCTCTATTGTTACGGTCAAGCCCGGATTGGTTCCCGTCCCGTCTAGCGGGGGAGTACCCTCTGTTTCCGTAGATGGGTCTTGTGTGGCCTGCTCTATAATCCAGGTCCTGTCGTAAGTCGTACCTGTCCGAAGGCCCTGCTGGCTCTTTTCCTCTCCTGCGGGGTATCGCCGGTCTGTACTCGGCCTCGCTGGCCGTCCTATCCCGTCCTCGGGGAGGGCGGTCCGGCTGGTCATACGGAGTACGCCTGGGAGGCGATGTTTCAAGGGCCACATCATCGAACTGCGGTAGCAGCCGCCGACGAGGGTAGCTCTTGGGTTGGTCCGGTAGATCGGTATCATACCCTTCTTCGGCAGCCAAGACCCTCGTCCATCTATCATTGAGGGTATCTTGTTCGTCTTTGAGTTGCTGTTGTTTTGCCTTCAGGCTTCGGGCGGTGGCTAGAAGCTGCCGCCTAAAACATTCCTGATCCGCGGGGTTTTCGGGGACGGTGAAGTCTTCGGCTTCCAGGATGTCTTCCTCCTCGACAGGGGGAAGGTAGTTGTCATCCTCGGAATCATTAGGATCATCGGTGTCACGCCGATCTTCGGGCCTTTCCTGGTCCTCCAGTGGCTGTTCGGGGGCTTCAGGGTCGCCGAGGTCTTCCGGGGTGTCATTTTCCCCGGTGCCTGCAATGGCTGCAGTTCCCTTGCTTGCCTTAGATCATTTGCGCTGTTTCCGGCGCCTTGACGATGCCTCGCCGGATTTATAGACGTTCTTCTTAGGGGTGCGATCGCCCTTATCATCTGGGGTGTCTAGCATGTAGACGTCGTAGGTGGAGGTGGCAGTCCATCGCCCAGTGTTGACAGGGGCAGGGGCGCCGTCCTCTTCATCCATGTCTTTTGCCTCCTCAGAGGCGTAGTCCATCATATCGGTTAAGTCTTCGATAGTGGCTACCAAGTGGGTGGTGGGTGGGTCAAAAAATTCCCCATGACCCGCCTCCAGACCGACCTGAGCATGGGTCGAGGTCGGGTCATCTGTGATTTTTATTGATAAGATCCGATCCAGTGCCTCATTGAGCGTCGAGAGTTCGATCGGATCGATCTGCCTAGAACTTTCGGAGTTAACCTCCAAAGTGTCCGTATGAGGGGCGTGTTCGGCAGAGGCCGACCTCTGGCCCTCAGGTACTGTGACCGGATCCGAACTAGTAGCCAGACCTTCGGCGGAGATAGACCCGAGGGCAGAGTCGAGAAGGAAATCCGAAGTTAAGGCTTCGGAGACTTCGGGCTCGTCGGATGAGATCGCGAGCCCGGCGAATGAAAGATCGCCCCGGGAGTCTACAGAGAACTCTAGGTTCCCGAATTTGATCTCTTGATCGGGGGCGAGACTCCCGATCCGACCAGGGTGGCCGGTCGGGTCGGTGTGCAGCACGATGCTGCCAAAAACAAAAATCTGTCTGGGGGTGAAGGAGCCCCCGTTACGGACTTCATCGCTAATGATTAAGTGAGCCATCAATTCCTCTTGCGATCCCACAACGGAACTCTCAATGAAAGCACCAATGTCGGTGTCAAAACCAGCGGATCTCGGGTAGGGGGTCCCGAGCTGTGAGACTAGGATCGATGGGTAACAGGGGACGAAGGAGACGATGTTTTACCCAGGTTCGGGCCCTCCTATGGAGGTAAAACCCTACATCCTGCTTGGTTGTATTGATGTGTATGAAGATTACAGAGTCGATCTACCTCGAGATCAAGTAGCCAAAGCCCTAAATGAGCTTGTCTACCCTCTACCATCTAAACCCCCTGGTTTATATAGACACCGGGGGTACCTAGGGTTTACACATGAGAAGTCTCCAGCCGGAAGTAAAGACGCCGATCCTCTCATCTTGACTTGGAGCGCACGCCGCGTCCTCGGAGGTTTCCTTCTAGAATACGGGGTTGCCGTATATCCTGGCCCTTCCTGTGATAACCAGAGAGCGGCCCACCAAGCCGGCCTATGAGAGATAGGCCGGCGGCCCGAGGACCCCTTAGTCCAGGACTCCCTCACCTGCAGCCTGCGCCCACACACAGCCGAGTTCTGGCCGCCACAGATTAGCTCGCCGCCATCAGCTCCGGCAACCCCCGGCCTCCCCGTAACCTCCATAGGATGCGCCGCACCACCAGCTCTCCATAGCCTCAAGCCACGCATCAAAACACCCCCTCTAGCGTCGTCCCGAGCGACTCCGACGTGTATTGTTGTCACCGACGGCTAAACACCGGTGATGATGACGTGGCAGAGATTAGTTTAGACTAATCCCTGTTTAATTAAGCCCATATCTCACTAACAGTTGGACCCACGTGGTTAATTAACAGGTTAGTTAAATTAGTATAAACCTAGTTACTTATTGTGTGACAGACATGCGGGACCCCCATGTCAGGTTTGACCTGTACCAACCTGTTGACCTGCCGACATCATGATGACGTACTGCTGACGCAATAAACCATTTTCTGGATTTATTGTAATTCAATAATAATTTGGAAATTCCATAAAATGTTTAAAACTATTAAAAATCATTGAAAATAATCTATAACTTGGATGAAAATAATTTATATATGAAAAATGATCAGAAAAATCCAATGAATCTGTTTATGTCATTTTCATGCATGTTTGAACAAGTTAAAATCACCAAATAGGACAATTCATAAATATGAATATTGGATAATTAGTTTTGGATTGGAATTTGATATATATTTGAATTCCACTTCAATTAATTTGGTCACTTGTTGCATTAGGTCAATTCAGCACCTTAATATGACATAACACATATTTGGGTGTGCGTTGCATGAATTAAATGTTGTTCCCTCGTGTTTGCCGGTGTTTGTTCCCTCTCGATAGACGTGTTTCGATGTTGATATTGATGACACTGATGAAGAGAAGTACTATCTTCAGAAGTGCCAGGCAATGAAACCCTCATTGGGCATTCCGATACAATCCCGCTCTCTCGCTCTTGCTCTCTTTTACTGCATTAGGATAACGACGATTCAACTGTTACCTGTTCTCGAGTAGCTGAACCCATTCCTCTGCATGACCTGTCTTTGTCATTGTAAATAGTAAAAACTCTTAGCATGAGTAGGAATTACTCGGACCATGATGTGACTACTCATCCATGCTTGCTTCCTATGCTTGCTATGCTTAGAGTCGTGTCGGGTCTGATCCATCTGGGTGATGAATTGGAATGGTTGTGTTCATGTCCTACTGTGTGAACCCGATTTGGTAAAGGTAGCAATGAGAGGCCATGTAGGAGTACATGGCAGGTTGTCTCATTGGGATCGTCCTCAAGAACTGAGTTATGTGTATGTTATCCAGGAACAATTACTAACACACATTGGGCTCCGGGCACTCCTCGACTTATTAATCGCCTTGATTAATGTCCAGGAGTTGCAACTAGTTTCTGGTGTTTGTAGGATATGTGATGGGGCCATGCTTTGCGCTGCCCGACGGGGTGAGCTTCAATGCGGTAGATGCACTATGGCACGGTGTACCAAGTGGCACCTGAATGGAGGGCTTGTGGAACCCTGCTCACATCGTTTGGGGCCGTAATGGAAACTTCGGCCGGACATCCTTGCGGGTTCAGTCTCAAATAGGTGATAAACCTGGACTAGAGTCAGTGCCCGGAGACTCTAGTCCAGGTTGTGGCTAACACCCTCGCCAGTGCTTCCACTTGAAGGTTGCCACGATACATGTTGTGTATATGGTGGTAAGTGGTGAGAGCGTGTGTGAAGAAGTATACCCATGCATGGTAAATTATCTATTCGAATAGCCGCGTTCGCGGATATGGACTACTTGGAAACGTATATGGTTCATAGACAATTTAAAATGGATACTTTAAAATGCGCAAGATAAGTGTAATGCTATGGACGGCCTTCTCGTAGGGAGACGGGTGAGGATCCATAGTGGTGTATTGATGTGGTGACTATGTGGACTCATGTGTGCTCTCTCACCTCAAATATAATACTTGTAGTTGTAGTACAGGTTAGCCAAGAGTCAAAGCTGGCTTGCTGCAATAAACTCCACAACCCCCTTTGCTGATACTTATGCATAAGTAGATAGTTCTGATGTAAGTCTTGCTGAGTACCTTTGTACTCACGGTTGCTTATTTATATTTTTGCAGAGGATACGTTAGTCTCACTAGTTGTTCCAACGACGGGTTTGATGCTGACCGGGTAGCTTGGTAGACACAGGTGTGACTCCTATGGAGGGTCTTGTAGATAGACATGCTCTCTAGCCTTATTTCTTTTCAGCTGTCTACCCAGGCAAGTTTAGCTTCCGTTGTTGCTTGTATGACTTGTATGATGGGTCATGTGACCCCTGTTTGTAATATCATACTATGTTGGCTCTTTCGAGCCTTATCTATAATCAAACTGCAGAGTTATGTTGTGATGCCACATTATACCAACACATACTTGCATGTTCTACGTACGTGTGGTATGCATTGCTATGTGTGGGGTTTGACACCTAGTTGTATGCCTATGGTAGCCTTCTTTGCAGGGAAATGCCTCTTTGTGCTTCCACCAAGCCTTCGTAGTTCGGTACTGCTCCTGACACAATGATTGACTGACATGTATCCTTCTTTGCTCATGTATCTGTCCCTACGAGGAAATGTCACGCATTCGTTACTAGAATCCTTGGAACTTGCTCTGACTTAGTTACACACGCTGTTGACCGACACATTGTAACATCCCAATTTTATTAAATTAGGATGTTAATAGGATCATCATATTGCATATCATATTTCGTTGCATTTTGGAGTTTTATGCTATTCAAAAACTTTCCACTCAAGAAAAATAAAAGATAGAGGATAATATGACTTCCTCAAAATATAAATGAGTGAGAAGTATTGGAATTAATATTTGGTGTTTTCAAAGTTGCATTGAAAATTATTTTATTGATCAAAGTTAAGTTATTGCATAAGAAAAATATTTTCTAAATTATTTGAGCAGAACAAAATGTTCACTATGCTCTATATATTCAATTGTGATTTTATAAATTATTATGATATTTTTATACGTGTGTTCAGTTTTGTTTTTATCTCAAAAGATTTATGGACAAAAATGTCGGATTTCGGGCTCCGCAAAACCCTAAGGAATTCGAACCCAGGGGCGTGTGCGAAGATTCCCCAATAGCTTCGCCCCCTCCAAGCTCACAACACGATAACCCCGCTCGATGGCGAGGAAGAAGATAGCACACGAGAGTTTACCCAGGTTCGGGCCGCTGCGAAGCGTAAAACCCGACTCTTGCCTTTGGTGGATTGCCTCGCGAGGAGGTTTGTGGATGAACTAGTACAGTGGTGAGTTGCCTTGCGGGTGCGTTGTGGGTGGAGGTCGAGGTCACCCCCGCAGGCAACGCCTTCTTGGGCCGCGGGTGGCAGACCTTCGCCCGCGCCCATGGCCTGAAGGGGAGGTCCACGCTTCACTTCAAGCACAGCGGCACCGCGACGCTATTCGTCAAGATCTTGGTGATGATGGGAGGCGTTTGGGGTGCTGCCCGGAGGGCGGCGACAGCGGCGATCTTGGAGGTGAGCTTGCCCTTGGCGACTGCCGCCATGTTTCCAGCAGCGGCGATACATCCTCCGAGGAGAGCCCGAGCGACGAAAGCTATGACACCACGCCACACCGTCGCACCCGGACTTTGGGGGGAAGCCAGCCGCGGCGGCGCCGCTCCCCCGCCCGGGAAGCGGCCATGCCGACGTGCCACCACGGCGCCATCAAGGAGGAGGAGGACTCCGACTGAGCGCCGACGCGCCAAGACCAGGGCCTCAGGAGCGGCGGCCCCCCCAGGGCGGGGCTCGTTCGCCTTCTTTTCCTTTCTTCTGCCTGTAATCAAAATCATGGGGGACCCTTTCGGGTGTATGACGAACTTTGGCGCTTGCGCCCTCTTATTAGCACTCTCGTTACGCATTATGGTCGTTGCGTTACTGTTAACTGAGGCCTCCCTTTGATTGTAGTTAGAGTGCTTAGCTTGGCGCGTCCGCGGCGGGCTTCCGTGTCGCAAGGTTTAGCAGTGGCATCCCGTGAGCTAATAGCGCTTGGAGAGCTTGGGGAGGTTCCTCCTTCCTACGAATGAGGCGACTTGGGGGGAGCCCCTTTCGGCGCTCTTCGTCTGCAGGGCCCAATCCCATGCATGCCCCACCACCGTTGGGGCGTCCGGATCACCAGGACGAGACCAAAGGGGGCGAGGCCTCGATTGCTATTGGGGCGTCCGGATCACCAGGACGAGACCAATAGCGAGCGAGTAGCCACGCGATCAGTGAGGCTCCTGAGGCGCAGTGCTCAGGAGCCCCCTTTTGATGCTCAAGCGGCACTCTACGTCGGCGGGGCCTGATCCCGTGCATGCCCCGCCATAGTTGGGGCGTCCGGATCACATGACCAGACCAAAGGGGGCGAGGCCTCGATCGCCATTGGGGCGTCCGGATCACCAGGACGAGACCAATAGCGAGCGAGTAGCCACGCGATCGGTGAGACTCCTGAGGCGCAGTGCTCAGGAGCCTCCCTTGACGTTCATGTGGCAACCAATCCTTTCTGCCGGTTCTTGTCCCCAGGGGGCGTGCGCCTCCGGGTGTTTTTAAGACAGCGCACTGAGCCGCGGCGGAGCCCCTGAGCGAGGGTGAGACGGCGCGCGCCTGCTAGCTTGCTCGAGAGTGCCACACGAGGACCAGGACGCCAAGGCCTTCGCGAGGTGTGCGCACCGTGCCAGTAGCCCCCGCTTGCGGGGCGGGAGAGGGAGAGGCTGGTAGGCGTTATCTTGAAGAAAGAAATTTCAAGAGACAGAGGACTGCAAGACGAAAAAATTCCCGCCCCTTTTCCTTTAAATAGAGTCAACAAAAAGCCTCGGACTTCTTTCCAGGGAAAAGGCAAATTCGAACACAAGAAAAGCAGAGAAAATCCGCATCCGGCACCTAGGCTAGTCTTCGTCTTCCCCCAGCGCGGAACATAGGGCATCCACGTTGCGTGGGCATAGTCATTGGAGGACAGTGTTGTCCGCCCGCGCGGAGCATGGGGCTTCCACTTGGGCGTGGGTGGGAACCCCTCCACGTCCTCGGGGGGCTCCGGGCGTATACATCCCCCTCATTATTACGTGAGAGTGTCACGGGTAGAACTTGCGGAGGTGCTGGATGTTCCAGAATTTCTGGATGGGAACTCCATCTTGAGCCTCCAGACGCACGGCGCCAGGTCTAGAGACGCGGGCGACCTTGAACGGGCCCTCCCACATGGGTGAGAGCTTGTGCAAGCCTTCCCTGGAGAGGACCCGCCTCAGGACGAGGTCTCCAACTTCGAGGGTCCTGGAGCGGATGTTACGGCAATGGTAGCGCCGCAGCGCCTGCTGGTACCTCGCGGCCCGGAGCGAGGCTCGACGCCGGGCCTCCTCATCGAGCACGATATCCGTCCCCCGCGAGGAACCCTGATGCTCCTCGTCAAATGCCAGAACCCGCGGGAAGAGGTGCTTGACTTCGTGCGGGAGGATGGCCTCGGCGTCGTAGACGAGGAAGAACAAGGTCTCGCCGGTGGGCTTAGTTGCGGTGGTGCGGATAGACCACAACACGGACTGAAGCTCGTCGACCCAACCCTTGCCGCAGGCCTCAAGCTTCTTCTTGAAGCTCCTTGCCTTGAGGCCCCGTAGGACCTCCACGTTGGCGCGCTCTGCCTGACCGTTGCTTCGGGGGTGCGCCACCGAGGCGTAGCATATCTGCGTTCCAAGGTAAGCGCAATAGGTCCTGAAGAGGTTACTTGTGAACTGCGAACCGTTATCGGTGATGATGCGGTTGGGGACGCCGAAGCGGCTCACGATGCCCTTGATGAACTTGACGGCTGATCCGGCGGGGATGGTGCGGACGGGCTCCACCTCCACTCACTTGGTGAACTTGTCGATGGCGACGTAGAGGTAGCGGTACCCGCCTGCTGCCCGCGAAAAAGGCCCCAGTATATTCAGCCCCCAGACCGCAAAGGGCCAGGAAAGCAGGATGGTCTGGAGGCCCTGCGCGGGCTGATGAATTTGCTTGGCGTGGAACTGACAGGCCTCATAAGATCGGACTAGCTCGGTGGCGTCGTTGAGCGCCGTGGGCCAGTAGAAGCCCGTGCGGAACGCCTTCCCCACAAGGGTGCGTGACGAGGAGTGATGCCCGCAGTCTCCCCCATGGATGTTAGCCAGCAGCTCGCACCCGTGCTCCCTGGATACGCACTGCAACACGATGTCGTTCGGGCACCTGCGGTACAGCTCGCCGTCCCGAAGACAATAGGTTGTGGCCTGTCGTACCACAGGCTCCGCGTCTTCCTCCTTTTCGGGTAACGTGCCATGAAGCAGGTACGCGTTGAACTCCTGTGTCCAGTCGTCGACTTGGGGCTCCAGCGCCAGGAGCAGTCGGGCTCCTGAGGTTGGACCACAAGTTGGAGCTCCCGAGGACGGCGCTGGGGGCAGCTCTTCATTCCGCGATGCCTGATCCCCAGTTGGTGGTGTCGCGGATGGCTTGAAGAGCCACTCCTCGAAGACGCCCGGCTCTTGAGGCTCACGGCGCGATGCCCTCTTGGCGATGTCATCGGCCTCCTTGTTCGCGCCGCGCGTGATGTGCTGCAACTCCAAGCCATGGAAACGTTTTTCAATCTTACGTACCTCCGCCAAGTATGCCTCCATGTGCTCGTCCTTAGGCGTGTACTCCTTGTTGGAGAAGTTAACGAGGAGCTAGGAGTCGCACTTGATTGTGAGGCGTTGAATTCCCAAGGCGGCTGCGGCCCGGAGGCCGGCGATTAAGCCCTCGTACTCCGCGATGTTGTTGGAGACCTTTTCAGCATGCTGGAAACAAAGTCGCACGGCGTAGTAGAGCTTGTCCCCGGTCGGGGAGATGAGCATGACTCCGGCCCCTGCTCCCCTACGCGCGAAGGCCCCATCGAAGTGCATGATCCAACCCTCAGGCGCCTCGTCGTCGGGGGCGAGGGACTAGCCCTCGCCCAGCCCCCGGTCAGGAGCGCCCGTCCATTCGGCTACAAAGTCCACCAGGGCTGCTCCCTTGATGACCCTGGTCTTGCTGAACTTTATATTTAACGCCTGCAGCTCGATGTTCCATTCTGCCACCCTCCCTGCTGCGTTGGGGTTGTGCATCACCTTCTCCAAGGGGTACGCGGAGACGACCCTGATGGGATGCCCCTGGAAGTAATGGCGCAATTTCCTTGAGGCGACAAGGAGTGCAAGCAAGAGCTTTTGCTGCATAGGGTAGCGCGAGCGCGCGTCCCGCAACACGGTACTGACGTAGTACACCAGCCGTTCGACGAGGGAGAGGCCTTCTGCGCCGCCTCTCTCCTCTGCGGGCTCCCGAGGCCCGGGTGCCTCGGGGGTCACCGGGGCGGCTGGGACCTCGGGAGCGTTGTCTCGAGGGGATGGGGGTTTCTTGGCGTCCGGCATGTCGCTCTGCCCCCCGCCTGGGGGCCCGTCCGTGCCTGAAGGTGCAACGCGCTTGTGAGCACGCTCCTCCCTGACCGCCACAAGCGCAACACTGGTGGAGTGCGGGGTGGCGGCCAGGTACAGCACCAGGGGCTCCCGCGGGTGAGGTGCCACCATTACTGGTGGGCTCGTGAGGTACTGCTTGAGGTCCTCGAATGCCGCATCTGCCTCCGGAGTCCACTCGAAGGGGCCCTTCCTCTTCATGAGCATGAAGAACGGCAGGGCCCGCTCGCCAAGCTTCGAGATGAAGCGCCCCAAGGAGGTCACGCAGTCCGCCAGCTTCGGTATTTCCTTGAGTGCCTGAGGCGGGCTCATCTTGCTTATAGCCTTGACATTCTCCGGGTTCGCCTCGATCCCCTGGTGCGAAACCAAGAAACATAGCAGTTTGCCCGACGGGACCCCGAAGACACACTTCTCGGGGTTGAGCCTCAGGTTCACCCGCCTCAGGCTGGCGAACGTCTCCTCCAGGTCCTCGATCAAGGTCTTGGCTTCTCGCGACTTGACCACGATGTCGTCGACGTAGGCTTCCGCGTTCCTCCCGAGCTGTGGCCCCAGGGCGATGTGCATCAGCTGCTGGAAGGTCGCGCCCGCGTTCCGCAGCCCGAAGGGCATGCACGTGTAGCAGAACACACCGCATGTGGTGAGGAAGGCTGTATTCTCAACATCTTCCACCGCCATCTTGATTTGATGGTAGCCCGAGAAGGCGTCCAAGAAGCACAGGAGGTCGCATTCGGCGGTGGAGTCCATGATCTGGTCGATGCGCGGCAGCGGGAATGGGTCCTGAGGGCAGGCCTTGTTGAGGTTCGTGAAGTCGACACACATGCGCTCCTTCCCGCACTTCTTCGGGACGACCACCGGGTTGGCGAGCCATTCCGGGTACTGCACCTCCCAGATGACTCCTGCCTCTTTCAGTTTGCCAACCTCTTGGGCAATGAACGCCTGCTTTTCTTGAGCCTGCCTCCTCGGCTTTTGCTTCACCGGTCGTGCGTTGGGACACACCATGAGGTGGTGCTCGATCACATCCCTCGGGACCCCCACCAGGTCAGAGGCGTTCCACGTGAACGCATCTTTGTTCGCGCGGAGGAAGGCTACCAACGCCCCTTCTTGCTCCTAAGGTAGGCCGGCGCCGATAGTGAAGGTAAGGCCAGGATTCTCGTCACCCACGGGCACCTGCTTCGTCTTAGCCCGGTTCTAAGAGAACAATTGCTTCTTCTTCACCGGCACGACGTTGGCGACGTCCTCAACGCCCTCTGAGGCCTGCGCGGCGTCGCCTGTGCCGGGGCGCGCCGCGGCCGCAGCTTTGTAGGCGAGATTGAGTGCGTGGGCCACGTCCTTGGTGTCTCCGGCAACGGAGAGGATGTCGCCGCTCCCGGGCATATTGATGACGTTGTAGCCCGGGTGTGTTGCCGCCATGAACTGGGCGAGGGCGGGGTAGCCAAGTATCGCGTTGTAAGGGAGGTGGATGTGGGCGACGTCGAAGTCAATCTGCTTGGTGCGGTAGTTGGAGCGGGTGCCGAAGGTGACGGGGAGGCGCACCCGCCCCAAGGGGGCGACGGAGCCCCCAGCTACCCCGGAGAAGGGCCTCGAAGGTGCGAGCTGGCCTTGGGGCACCTGCAGCACGTTGAAGGTTTCCACGGAGAGGACGTTGAGGCCGGCCCAGCCGTCTATGAGGGTTCTGGTGACGGCCACCCTGTTTATGGTTGGCGTGCACAACATGGGGAGCGCACCGGCGGCGGCCGTTGTTCTGGGGTGATCGTTGGGGCCGAAGGTGATGTCGATCTCCTGCCATGCTCGATGCTGCGGGGTCTCGGACCGTGGCCGGATCGCGCCTGCCTGGCGGAGGAACCGCTTGACCTGGCGGTTGGAGGCGGGTGCTTGTGATCCGCCGAGGATGCAAGCGATCGCCGGGCCGACCCTGCGAGCCGAGGCGCCACCGCGCGCAAAGGGCAGCCCGGCCTCAGGGGTTGCATCGGCCATCGACACGGCAGGGCGAAGAAGAAGTGAAGCTTGCTGAAGACTCCGACACGCCCCTACCTGGGGCGCCAAATGTCGGATTTTGGGCTCCGCAAAACCCTAAGGAATTCGAACCCAGGGGCATGTGCGAAGATTCCCCAACAGCTTTGCCCCCTCCAAGCCCACAACACGATAACCCCGCTCGATGGCGAGGAAGAAGATATCACACGAGAGTTTACCTAGGTTCGGGCCGCTGCGAAGCGTAAAACCCTACTCCTGCCTTTGGTGGATTGCCTCGCGAGGAGGTTTGTGGATGAACTAGTACAGTGGTGAGTTGCCTTGCGGGTGTGTTGTGGGTGGAGGTCGAGGTCACCCCCGCAGGCAACACCTTCTTGGGCCGCGGGTGGCAGACCTTCACCCGCGCTCACGGCCTGAAGGGGAGGCCCACGCTTCACTTCAAGCACGGCGACACTGCGACGCTATTCATCAGGATCTTTGGTGAGGACGGGAGGCGTTTGGGGTGCTGCCCGGAGGGTGGCGGCAGCGGCGATCTTGGAGGTGAGCTTGCCCTTGGCGACAGCCGCCATGTTTCCAGCAGCGACGATACATCCTCCGCGGAGAGCCCGAGCGACGACAGCTATGACGCCCCGCCACGCCATCGCACCCGGACTTCGGGGGGAAGCCAGCCGCGGCGGCGCCGCTCCCCCGCCCGGGAAGCGGCCACGCAGATGTGCTACCACGGCGCCATCAAGGAGGAGGAGGACTCCGACTGAGCGCCGGCGCGCCAAGGCCGGGGCCTTAGGAGCGGCGCCCCCCAGGGCGGGGGCTCCTTCGCCTTCTTTTCCTTTCTTCTGCCTGTAATCAAAATCATGGGGGACCCTTTCGGGTGTATGACGAACTTTGGCGCTTGCGTCCTCTTATTAGCATTCTCGTTACGCATTATGGTCGTTGCGTTACTGTTAACTGAGGCCTCCCTTTGCTTGTAGTTAGAGTGCTTAACTTGGTGCGTCCGCGGTGGGCTTCCGTGTCGCGAGGTTTAGCAGTGGCGTCCCGTGAGCTAATAGCGCTTGGAGAGCTTGGGGAGGTTCCTCCTTCCTACGAATGAGGCGACTTGGGGGGAGCCCCTTTCGGCGCTCTACGTCTGCAGGGCCCGATCCCGTGCGTGCCCCACCACCGTTGGGGCGTCGGGATCACCAGGACAAGACCAAAGGGGGCGAGGCCTCGATCGCTATTGGGGCGTTCGGATCACCAGGACGAGACCAATAGCGAGCGAGTAGCCATGCGATCAGTGAGGCTCCTGAGGCGTAGTGCTCAGGAGCCCCCTTTTGATGCTCAAGCGGCACTCTACGTCGGCGGGGCCCGATCCCGTGCATGCCCCTCCACCGTTGGGGCGTCTGGATCACCAGGACGGGACCAAAGGGGGCGAGGCCTCGATCGCCATTGGGGCGTCCGGATCACCAGGACGAGACCAATAGCGAGCGAGTAGCCACGCGATCGGTGAGACTCCTGAGGTGCAGTGCTCAGGAGCCTCCCTTGACATTCAAGTGGCGACCAATCCTTTCTACTGGTTCTTGTCCCCAGGGGGCGTGAGCCTCCGGGGGTTTTTAAGACAGCGCATCGAGCCGCGGCGGAGCCCCCGAGCGAGGGTGAGACGGCGCGCGCCTGCTAGCTTGCTCGAGAGTGCCACGCGGGGACCAGGACGCCAAGGCCACGCATGGACCAGGACGCCAAGGCCTTGGCGAGGTGTGCGCATCGTTCCAGTAAATGTCGGATTTCGGGCTCCGCAAAACCCTAAGGAATTCGAACCCAGGGGCGTGTGCGAAGATTCCCCAACAGCTTCGCCCCCTCAAAGCCCACAACATGATAACCCCGCTCGATGGTGAGGAAGAAGATAGCACATGAGAGTTTACCCAGGTTTGGGCCGATGCGAAGCGTAAAACCCTATTCCTGCCTTTGGTGGATTGCCTCGCGAGGAGGTTTGTGGATGAACTAATACGGTGATGTGTTGCCTTGCGGGTGCGTTTGCGGGGTGGTTGTCTCGTGTCCCTCTACCGGGCTACCTAGCCTCTATTTATAGTGGCCCGGGTCCTCTTCCCTTATCGCAATGGCGGGAAGGGATCCCACAACGGCCAAATTTGAAAGGGGACAGGAGGTACATCTTATCCTGACGAAAGGCGGTCTTCGCCTGCAAAGTAGTCGATGGTGAAGCAGAGGTGGGCTCGCTGGTGACATCCGTCCTGCCACTCTCGTTGACCCGGTCTTGTTGCACCAGAATGGAAACCTTTGGCGGGGCTCCTTGGGAACCCGCGTTCGTCCTTGTCTCCTTTGCACCAAAGAGGAAACTATTCCCTCTAGCGCGCTGGTGCCCGCCTGGCCTGGCTGTCGTCACCCTCGACCTCCTGAGGCCTAGCGTTGCATAGAGATCTCCGCCGCTCGGGAGGAGGCCTGGGGAGGCCTCCCCTTTCTGCCTTAGTGCTGTCCTCCTCACGAGGATGGGACCCTCGTCGGGGCCTTGTCTTGAGTGAGGCCGCGCAGGGCCGTACGGACCGCCAGGTGGGCCACGCCCTGGGCCGCAGGCAGGCAAGTCTGGGTACCCTGGTATCCAGAACGGCGACAGTAGCCCCCAGGCCCAAGGAGCGCTCGAGCCGGCTTCGAGGGGAGCCGAAGAAGATGGCCCGGAGCGCCGCGGGCCCTTACTACATGCGGGCCAGGTTTGGTGAGCGGTGCTTGGTTGGGAGCGGGCGTCCCCGCCCCCGTGTCTCCTTGGCAACTGCCCGAACCGACAAAAGCCTGATGTCCAGCGCTGAGCCATTATTGCTTTCCTCTTCCACGCCCTTGCTCTTCTTTCCAGATCTCCATCCTTTGTGGGAACCTCTCCAGATCTCAGCACCGCTCCGTCCTCCTTCTTGCTTCTTCCGCCCCAAAGGCTTCTCGATGGCTCCTGCCGGCAAGTCGAAACCTGAAGCCCAGAACTTGGCTTTTGCTCCCATCTCGCCAGTGCTCTCAAAGTCTACCATAGCTAAGGACGGGGACCTCGCCCCGGTGCTTCCGTCGACGGCGGACGACACCAAAGAGCGGGGGCGGACCTTGATATGGTGCGGCTCCGCGGAGAGGCATCGCCTGGCCAAGTCAGCCTACCCCTTCTTCCTCCACAGCATCTTCTCCGGGCTCGTCCCGCCCTTCTCTGCGTTCTTCACCGCCGTCCTTGAGTACTACGGGATCCAGGCCCTCCATCTTCAACCCAACTCCATCCTGCTTCTGTCCGTGTTCGCCTTCTACTGCGAGGCTTTCGTGGGTGTGAAGCCTTCGGTGGCCCTGTTCCGCCATTTCTTCAGCTTGCGGCTTCACGACGGCGCCCAGCGGTCGGCATGCGTCTCCTTCGTCGCGGTCCAGAGCGGGAACATGCTCTTCAAGGCCGGGAAGAAGGTGAAGAACTATAGGAACCGCTGGGTCTTCTTGGATCTCAAGGGCAGCAACCCTCGCCTGGAGCTCCCAAAGGGGCTGTCGGAGAAGATCCCGGCGTGGAGCTCCGCGAAGCTCTCTGACCCCTGGGCCAAGCCTGTTTTGGAGCGGGTCCTTCGAAACATCAGCGCCAGGAAGTTGACTGGGGGAATGATAGTGAAGGAGTTCCTGGTGCAACGCCTGGCGCCCCTCCAGTCCCACTCGAGGCCCATGTGGGACTACCAAGGTGGTGGCGATGACATGAGGCTCCGTTCTGCGCTCCTGACCCCCGAGGAGTTGAACAGGGTTATGGCGACCTTGCTCAACGGCGACCCCGGGGACCTTCCCTAGGCCTATGCCCCGCTGTACTGCCGCGACGACAAGGCTGACTTGGTCGCCGCGATGCCCAGCTTCGATGAGCTAGGGCTCTCTCCGGCCGAGAGCCCTGGCGCCCATGTGGCGGTGTCCTCCGACGACACCGCAGATGAAGAGGACTCGGAGGAGACGGCGGATGATGACCTGGAGGAAGTGTCTCCTCCGTCGCGGAGTGCACTTCTTCGCAGCTTCGATGACGACGACGCCGGCAAGCCCCCTGCTGCAAGTCCTCCGCGACTTACCAGGATCCTCAGGGGGCTGGGCCCCACACCTCGGGCCGCACGATCCGCCTGCCGGATGACCCCGAGAAAGCGCGAGGCTGGGCTTCCTCTAGAGCCCCCAGCTCGCGTCGGCAAGGTGGCCGAAGCGCCCGCCTCACCCCTGCCCGAGCCGCGGCTTGTGGGCGAGGCGGCCGCGTCCAGGGCTGGCATGACCTTGCCAGTCGTGGCCCCTTCGAGCGGTTCCACCGCTTCTTCCCACGGAGGCGCCTCACCGGAGAAGGACGGGGGGGATCCCGGCCCTCGCCAAGGTGGAAAGAAGGAGGAAGTTGGTCGACGTCGAGGAGTAAGTAGTCTCGCCTGGTTTCTAGCCGTCTTCCGGTAGTCTATATGCTGATGGTCCCTCCTTTGCTCGGTAATCAGGGGCGCCCCCATGCCGAAGGCGAAGAAGAAGAAGGCCGGCGTCAAGCTAAGGGCGCCTTCCGACGTGATGCCCGTTCTTGGTGCCTTGCCGATGTCGGATGAGGCGCCGGACGTCGCGGGGGAGGGGGCTCGCAGGGCGACGCTCCTTGCCATGGCCGCGTAGCCCCCGATGCCCGCTGGAGTGGCCGCTTCTGTCCTTGGGGGCGCGTCCGCACCTCTGCCCGACGGGCCAGCCCCCGAGGGTCAGCTGGGTGCGGGGCCGTCCGCCCCTGCCTTGCCCGTGGCAGTTGCACAGCCACCGATGTCTTCCGCTCCTCACGCCCTTGTCTCTCCGGAGGCAGCTCCTGCCGCCGCACGGGCGCCATCTTCGGGCCGTGCCCTAGCACATCCGGCTCGTGTTCCTTCAGTCGAGTCAGGCGCTCTGGACGGGGCCTATGCCGTCTTGGATCAAGTCCGAGACGCCCTCGGGAGCGTCGACGGTCGCCTCGCAAGTGAGCGCCTGGGCCTTCTTTCTGGGTGGCTCCAGCCTGGCGCCTTGGCCGTGGCGGCCTGGAGCCAAGCTGAGGCCACCACGGCTGAGAGCAAGGAGGAGGCCGCATCGGCCAAGGCAGCCCGAGACGCGGCGCTGGCCGATGCAGCATCCGCCGTGAAGCGCTGCGACGAGGCGGAGGCCCGCCTGAAGGCTCTCCAAGAGGAAAGGTCCGCGCTGGCGGAGAGGCTTCGCCAGCAGGAAGAGGACCTCAAGACCTGCGAGGCCAAGCTTGCCGACCGTGACTCCACGCTGTCCAAGGTGGCGGCCGACCAAGCCGCTAAATGCGAGCAGCAGGACAAGTTGAAGGAGGAAGTGGCTGCGGAGAGGGCCCGGCTTGCCTCCAGGGAGAAGGCCCTTTCCGCAGCCGAGGAGAAGAAGGCTGTGGAGCTCGACGCTCTCCCTTCCGTCGAGCTCAGGCTTCACCGGGCACTGCAGTCCATCTGCCATGGGGGATTTACAGAACCCCTGGTAACTCGTGAGAGCGGCTTCTCGGGGCTCTCCTCAAGGCTCGCCGAGGTGCTTGAGGGTGCCGTCGCCAGGGTGGAGAACGTCTTGGAGAGTGAGTGCCGCGACCTCTTCTCCGCGGCCGCGACGCGCGTCTTCAGCCACCTCTACCTTCGTGAGCCGGGTTTTGACTTCGGCTCCGTGATTCGCCCGGTCGATCCTGGGGTTCGCGCCGCTACGGCGACAGCCGTGGAGGGCGCCGTGAATGCGCTGATGAAGAAGTTCGCCTGCATCGCCGTTCCCTCACATCCTCATGCGGCTGCGAGGATTGGCGACAATGATGACAGCGGCATCGACATCGACGACGAGCTCCCCGCAACCGGGACGAGCGGTGGTGCCAGTTCCTCTTAGCTTCTTTTCCTGGGTCTTCCCCTGTAATGTTTATCGTGCCTCGTGGAGGCGTTAGACTTATTTGCATTTTCGGAGACATCTTAATGTTTGTAATGACTGTTAAGCTTTGTGATTCTATTTCCTCGCTTCGTTTCCTTCCTGCTTGCTGTAGCGCTCTGCGTCGGCAGGGCCCTGTCCCGCGCATACCTTGACCGCCGTTGGGGCGTCCGGATCACCAGAACGATGCCAAGTTGCGAGGGGCTACGAGACCAGTGAGGCCCCTGAGTCGCGATGCTCAGGGGTCCCCCTTGACATACGAGCAGCCCTCATGAAGGGAACGCGGCGAAGACGGGGTTGACTTGGGGATTTGGAGCACCTTGAGCTCTGCGTCGGCAGGGCCCGGTCCCGCGCATACCTCGACCGCCGTTGGGGGATCCGGATCACCAGGACGATGCCAAGGGGCGAGGGCCTACGAGACCAGTGAGGCTCCTGAGTCGGAATGCTCAGGAGTCCCCCTTGACGTACGAGCGGCTCCCATACCTTTCCTCGCCAGTTTTCGTCCGAGAGGGACGCGTGAAGACCAAGTGCCAGGGACCTGGTGAGGTGGCGTGTGCCAGGCCTGGCCTGAGCGTAGCCCCCACGCAGCCCCCTCACGCATGCATCCCGGGGGAATGCTGCGAGATGGAGCCGCGAGGGGTCATCCTGAGGTTGAATGCACCCGCTAAGGCGCCCTCAGTTGTTTATCCCCAGCGCGGAGCATAGGTCTTCCACGTTGTGTGGGCATAGCCATTGGAGGGCCGTGTCGTCCGCCAGCGCGGAGCATGGGGCTTCCACTTGGGCGTGGGAATGGGGGGCCCTGGCTCCTGAGCCCCCCGGGCGTGTACAACCCATTAAGTTCGTACGCGTGGCCTGCACGGTAGAACTGGGAGGTGTATCTGGGCGTCGTGAGGCAGCTCAGGCCCCACGAGGCCCTACCTCAAAGGCGGGTTGTGCCTGAATCTACCTCAAAGGCAGTTCCCCTACCTGGCGCAACAAATGTCGGATTTTGGGCTCCGCAAAACCCTAAGGAATTCAAACCCAGGGGCGTGTGCGAAGATTCCCCAACAACTTCGCCCCTTCCAAGCCCACAACACGATAACCCCGCTCGATGGCGAGGAAAAAGATAGCACACGAGAGTTTACCCAGGTTCGGGCCGTTGCGAAGCGTAAAACCCTACTCCTGCCTTTGATGGATTGCCTCGCGAGGAGGTTTGTGGATGAACTAGTATAGTGGTGAGTTGCCTTGCGGGTGCGTTTGCGGGGTGGTTTTCTTGTCCCCCTCTACCGGGCTACCTAGCCTCTATTTATAGTGGCCCGAGTCCTCTTCCCTTATCGCAATGGCAGGAAGGGATCCCACAACGGCCAAATTCAAAGGGGGGCATGAGGTACACCCTATCCTGACGAAAGGTGGTCTTCGCCTGCAAAGTAGTCATTGGTGATGCGGAGGTGGGCTCGGCGATGACGTCTGCTCTGCGGGGCTCGGGGTCTTGGTCTTGTTGCACCAGAAGGGAAACCTTTTGGGGCGCTTTGGGAGCCTGCGCTCGTCCTTGTCTCCTTTGCACCAAAGAGGAAACTGTCCCCTTCTGACGCGCTGGCGCCCGCCTGGCCTGGCTGTCGTCACCCTCGACCTCCAGAGGCCTAGCGTTGCATAGAGATCTCCGCCGCTCGGGAGGAGGCTTGGGGAGGCCTTCTCCCCGCGGGTCTTGGTCTGTTTCCCTCGCGTGCTCGGGGTCTCGCGAGGGCCTTTTGTTGAGCGAGGCCGCACTGGGCCGTACCTGGTCATTGAGGTGGGCCACGCCTTGGGCCGCAGGCAGGCAAGTCTGGGTACCCCCGTTCCCAGGACGCCGACAAAAAAAAACAAAAAACACACGCACGCACCACGCGGCCCAGCCAGGTTAAAGGAGCCCAGCCAGGACGAAGCCAGTGCCTCGCCAGCCCCCTCCCCACGATCGCTCCTTCACTCTCGCTAACTCTCCCTCTCCCTCACGCTTGCAGGTGGGGCCCGACCCAGCCTTGTCTTCAACCTCCCGCTCTATTCGTGCGGGATAGAGCAGGGCACTGTAGCCCCGCACCAGCCGGCCGACGCTCACGGGATAAGGCCTATCCCGCAGTCCCGGGCGTCCTAGCCGCGCCTATAAAAGGCCCTCGAGCCCCTCGTCTCATTCAACAACCCCGCACCTCCTCTCGCCGCTCGCACCACTCGCCCCGTCCGTTTGCATCCCGCCGAAGCCGATGCTCTCCGTCGACGATTCCGATGCCGGTGAGCCACCACAGCCTCGTTTGCTTCTTGAAATCGGTTTCCCCCGTCCTTGTGCACCTCTCTGACACCGTTGTTTTGCCCTAGGATCGCCGGAGCATTGTCCCGTTCGACCCTGCGTCGCCGGAGTTCACCGGAGCACAGGGAGTTCACCGCCTCCGTCCGCTCCCTCCTCTCGTCGCCACCGACCGCCGTCACCACCACCAGAACGCCCCCGTCACGCCGCACCCCACCGCCACCGCCACCCTGCCGACGCCGAGCTTCTACCTGAAGCGAGCACCTCGCCTCTGTATGCCGTTGCTTCCCCCTTTGCTCATTTCATACGTAGATTAGAATAGGTTTTTATTATTATTTAGATTGAACCGGTAGGTTAGATCTAAATTATTTTTTTATGTTTCCAAACCGGTACGCGGTAAGCCGTGGTTTATTTAAAAACAACCGGGCCGGTTCTCTCTAGCTTAGCCGTTGCCGCCGTCTTGCTTATTCGCTGGCCGTCCGCCACATAGCTTGCGCAGTGAACGTCTCTCGACCAACCACAGGCCGCCACGTGGCCAATGTTTTTTTTTCAGCTGAAGTTTTTTTTCCAGATTTGATTCAAATATTTAGACAACCATAACTTTTTAACCGTAGATCCAAACGAGATGAAACCAGCGGCAAATTTTTCGTCTCGAATAGATCTATCCAGAGAACCTATCATTGCAAACTTTTATAAGTTCAAATTAGAATTTATTTGAGATTTGAATTTAAACTTCATTAGGCCATATCTCCCAAACCGTATATCCTTTTGAAGTGATTGTTTTTTGCACTGCGTCACATAAGATAAACCCTATGCCATGAACCTTTGCAACAATATTTTCTACACAATTTCAGTTCATCATAATATTACTAGTATGCCTTGTAGGAACACTGGTGCACGTCACGGATTTTGAACCATATTTTTCACACTTGGTTTTGTACTTTGAAAATTGCATGCTAGCTAAGTGTGTTGGATTTTATGTGGTTTTTGCAAATGTTTTTCTTGCATGTTACTTTGGATTGTATGAATGTTTGTTTATGTGTTTGTATTTTACTTTTGCGATAGATTGTCCGGAGTGCGAAGCAGAGTACTACCACTCTCTAGAACTTCACTCCCAGTACCAAGGCAAGTTACATTTTGATCATACATGTTTTACCTATGTTTTTTATATGCACGTAGTCCTTTGTTGTAGGATTGCATGGTAGATATTTTATGCCCGATGGCTATGCTTGCACCCAGTAGTTCATTTGAGGTAGGTCTGAACCGTACAAACTTTGTGGCCACCGTGTTATGTTACAATGCTTCGCCAAAGTAGACGTGGATTGGGGAGTGTTATCATCTTGAGATATGAGTGACAAAGTAGTAATTAGGACCAAGACTTAAATGAACTACCTGGGTGGAAATTGGTTTGTATGGTGGCGAAGTACAGTGGGAGCATTCATGGGAATCCATGGGAGTGCACACTAGTGATCCGTCCACCCAGGCTCAAAGGGATCAACCTTGTTTTCATGTCTAGAAGCTTCCGTGTGCAGCCACAAGCCAATATGGGCTTTGGCTTAGTTGAGTAGATAGTATGACCTCTTCCGGGATAGGCTAGTAGATGTAGATGATGTAGGTGTACCGGCCTATCCGTGGGTTAGGGGAAATGCTTTCGAAAGACTATGTCTCGATCTTCCGATCAAGGAGGTGATCGAGTCTTGTGGGGAAAAGTGCGCAACCTCTGCAGAGTATCAATCTAAGCGATTAGTTGTGTCCCCGGTTATGGACAATTTGAGCTTTTAGTAGTGGAAATGTAGGGAGATCTCATCACTCTTAAATTAACCAACTGGGTTTTGACACAACTTTGGGAACGGATTGAGTTGGGGTTTCCATCTCAGTACTATGATATTTGTAGAGATAGAATAAAATTTGATAGGGAAAAACTAGCTTTATGCAAAATTAAACTTAGAGCTTTCCACTAGCCACATTGCATGTATAAGTAGGCTCATTACACTCTTATGATGTGACTTGCCATTACATTCCATGTACTGACCTACACGGCTGGAACCTATCATGTTGCAGATTTGTCTGACGAGGAATAAGGTGCGATAGGTCGTTGTTCTGCACTCAGGTTTGCTCGTGGAGTTGATGGACTCGTTACACTTATTGGATTCCGCAGTATTTGTCTTATTTGGCCTTAGGCCACATTATTGTAATAATTACTCTTTTGAGCATCTCGATGTAATAAAGTGTGTGATTGAACTCTGTTATAAATCCTCAAGTACTGTGTGTGTCAGCGTACCGATCCTTACCGGGTCGGGTCGCTACAAGATGGTATCAGAGCACACGTTGACTATAGGGCGCGACCCTAGAAAATGGAAAGCCATAGGACAAAAACCCTATTTTACAACTCTTTTATATCACCTGCTTTGGTCTTATGCTTTTCCCTGCTTCAATACTAATTTCTCCCCTCTTTCAAACTGTAGACGTCGGCCGCCATCATTGAGTTTGCTCAGCCCGACGCGACCATCCCCTTTGGAAGGTAGTTGATGAATGTCGTGGGTCATCTATGCATTGCACTGCCCACCTTCACCGGGACCTTCACGGCCACTCTACCTGAGGAGATGCGCTGGAGGATTGACGTCCACATTCCAGGGCGAACATTTGGAGATGCCACCGAGCCGATCGACTTCTACGTGGATTTAGAGTCATGGGGCATTGGCAAGCGGATCGCCACCCTCTTTGCACTTGGGCGCATCCGGGTGGAATGCTGCAAGGATCTCAGGAGGAGTAACTACGTCATGTACGCGCGTCGTGACTCGGATGGGGATGTGGTGCGCACCAGGGAGGACGACACCATCACATCACACATTGAGGACCTGGAGGAGCTCATCAGCAGGATGAAGGAAGATATGGGACTCAGCCTCATCACCACTCACAACCTGATGACCCGCAAGAACGCTCACGCAGAGCATGAGGAGGAGCTCGATGCGCTGCAGGATAAGTTCGACGACTTGAAGCTTCAGCTAGAGGAAGCTGAGGAAAAGCTCGATAATGGGGAGAATCTCCAGGAGGACCACTCTTATGGGTGCTAAGTCAGTCAGGATAAGGACTATGAGGACGATGATGAGGAGATACACAGTGATGCAGCTGGAGCTGACATCAACAAGATAGACTTGGTCTCTTCTGATGAGGAGTAGATTTAGACCACCATGAGAGATTGGGATTCGATATTCGATTAGTAATTTGATTTGATTTATTTGTGGGACCTTGTCAAATCTTGTGACATGGCTCGCCTTAGATTTGCTTCATGTGAACTCTTTTGATTGAAATTGAATTGGAGTGATTTGGATTTGTTTATTGCCATCATTTGCATATGGGCAGTGTTTCTTCCTTAGGTCTAATTCTCTACGTCTCATATGTTCAAACCCAGCAGATGCCACCAAGACGCGACCCTTCCGGGAGTGGCTCAAGGAATGATATCCCACCCGCCTTGGAACAATTACTTCAGACCCAGAACCAGATGATACAACTGTTGATGCAAAATATGAACCAGAACAACAACAACCCGCCTCCATCGCCACCTCCACCTCCACCACCAATTGACAGCCTTACCCGTTTTCTGAGGCTGAATCCTCCAATCTTCACGAGCAGCCCAGAGCCGATCGTCGCAGATGACTGGCTTTGCAACATGGGCAGAAAGCTTGCCACAGCAGGATGCATTGATCAGGAGAAGGTGACGTTTGCCTCTCACCAACTGGATGGACCAGTAGCTTCGTGGTGGGAGAACTACACTGCCACGTATCCCATGGAGAATGTGACTTGGGCTCAGTTCCAGCAGGCGTTCTCCACTGCTCATGTTTCAGCTAAAGCTATGGCTCTCAAGAAATGGGAGTTCCGTAACTTGCGCCAGGGAGGTCGCACAGTGTCAGAGTATGTCAATGACTTCAGCAGGTTGTCGCGTTACGCTCCAGGTGATGTGGCTACCGATGCAGCTAAACAAGAGAAGTTTCTAGAGGGACTGAACGACGAGCTGGGAGTTCAGTTGATGGTAGCGACTTTTGAGAACTATCAAGAGTTGGTGGACAAGGCAATCACTCTGGAGGGCAAGCATCAGCAGATGGAAAATCGCAAGAGGAAATATGGTCAAGGCAAGTTTCAGTCTGGAGCTCAGCAGAAGCCTCGCTTCGCACCTTACTCAGGATATTCTGGTTCTGGACCCAGTAAGTTTGGAGGGCACAACCATCATAACCATGGTGGTCATTCTCAGCATGGAGGCAATGGACACAACCACAATGGCCATAAGAATGGCAATGGGAATGGGGGAAACGGGAATCACCATCATCCCAACCCTGCTACCCCCACGAGGAAGGATCTGAGTCACATCACCTGCTTCAAGTGCAAGAAGACGGGGCACTACTCCAACAAATGGCCCGAGCTGCAGAATGAGAATGGCAATGGAAGTTCTGGAGGCAAGAAGTCCAATCCTTTCACTAAGGGGCATGTGAACCATGTCAATGTGGAAGAGGTCTATGAGCAGCCGGATGCAGTGATTGGTAAGTTCTTGGTTAATTCATTTTCATCACTCATTCTATTTGACACTGGTGCATCACATTCATTCATATCAAGGGGATTTGTGGATAAGCATAAGTTGCCTACCGTAGCTCTTAAGTCTCCTATTCTAGTGAGTTCCCTGGGAGTAGAGTCTATGACTAGTCAGGGATGTTTACAGTTACCTTTGAACATAGGGGGACATGTTTTTCCCCATAGATATGATCGTACTTGAGTCACAAGGGTTGGATGTAATCCTAGGTATGGATTGGATGTCCAAGTATGAGGGGAACATTGATTGTGCTAGTAGATCGATTTTCTCACCAGCCAAGAGAAGAAAAGGATCAAGTATGTATCTAGGCTTAAGCCTAAGAGGACTCAGGTGAACTCTCCTATGTGAGTTTTCCAGGAAGAAGTACCAGTGGTAAAGGACTATCCCAATGTTTTTCCAGAGAAGTTACCCGATATGCCACCGGATCGGGAGATTGAGTTTCTGATTGAGTTGCTTCCAGGCACCGGACTTATCTCCAAGAGACCATACATGATGCCCGTTAATGATTTGGCAGAAGTCAAGAAGTAGATTGAAGAGTTGCTAGAGAAGGGGTATATTCGCCCGAGTTCATCACCTTGGGGAGCCCCAGTACTCCTAGTGGAGAAGAAGGATGGAACCTTGAGGATGTGTATGGATTACCGTTCTTTGAATGAGGTGACCATCAAGAACAAGTATCCCCTACCGATGATCAATGATTTGTTCGACCAACTAGAGGGAGCTAATGTTTTCTCCAAGATCGATCTTCGATCGGGTTATCATCAGTTGAAGATCTGTGAGAAGGATATACCCAAGACAACTTTTACCACGAGGTATGGGCTTTATGAGTATACAGTCATGTCTTTTGGTTTGACTAATGCCCCTGCCTATTTTATGAGCATGATGAACAAGGTATTCATGGAGTTCTTGGATAAGTTTGTTGTGGTATTCATTGATGATATATTCGTTTTCTCCAATAATGAGGAGGAGCATGCAGAGCATCTGCGCTTAGTTCTGGAGAAGCTCAGAGAACACCAATTGTATGCCAAGTTCAGCAAATGTGAGTTTTGGTTGAAGGAAGTCGGATTCCTCGGGCATGTTGTGTCAGGAGAAGGAATAGCCGTGGACCCTTCCATGGTAGAAGCAGTCACAGAATGGCAGGCACCGACATCAGTTAGTGAGATTCGTAGTTTCCTTGGACCTACCAGTTATTATCGGAGGTTCATTGAGAATTTCTCCAAGATTGCAAAACCCATGATGGAGTTGTTGAAGAAGTACATCAAGTATAATTGGACCGAGGAATGTGAGGCCAGTTTCCAGGAGTTGAAGAAACGTTTGGTTACAGCCCCAGTGCTAATTCTGTCGAATATACACAAGGATTTGAAAGTATATTGCGATGCTTCACGCCAAGGACTTGGAGGCGTGCTTATGCAAGAAGGGAAGGTGGTATCTTATACTTCACGCCAGCTGCGACCCCATGAGTTGAGCTATGCCACACATGATTTGGAGTTAGCAGTAGTGGTACATGCACTCAAGACCTGGAGGCATTTTCTTATCAGAAACCAATGTGATGTTTACACAGATCACAAGAATTTGAAGTATATCTTCACATAGAAAGAGTTGAACCTCAGGCAAAGGAGATGGTTGGAGCTCATAAAGGATTATGACATGAGTTTGCATTATCATCCAGGGAAAGCCAATGTTGTGGCAGATGCTTTGAGCCGTAAGAGTTATGTTAACACTCTTATCGCAGGAGGATTACCTCATGAGTTGTGTGATGAGCTTAGAGATCTCCAGTTGGAAATAGTTCCAAGAGGTTATGTTGCCGCACTCGAAGTCCAGTTCACCTTTTTGGGAAGGATCAGAGAAGCTTAGAAGTTGGATCAAGGTATTGCTGAGATAAAGGAGAGGATTAGCAAAGCGAAGGCCGAAGGATTCCGTGAGGATAAGCATGGAACCATATGGTTTGAGCAGCGTATTTGTGTACCCAATGATCCAGATATCAGGAAGTTGATTCTTCAAGAGGCTCATGACTCGCCTTACTCGATACACCCGGGAAATACCAAGATGTATTTGGACTTGAAGGAAAGTTTTTGGTGGACCTGTATGAAGAGGGAAATTGCTAAGTATGTAGCAGTCTGTGAGGTATGTCAGAGGGTAAAGGCAGAGCATCAGAAACCAGCAGGTTTACTTCAGCCATTGCCGATACCAGATTGGAAGTGGGATAAACTTGGCATGGACTTCATCACGGGATTACCCAGGACCCGTTCAGGTTATGATTCCATTTGGGTAATTGTTGATCGCTTGACCAAGGTTGCTCATTTCATCCCAGTGAAGACTACCTATACAAGTGCTAAGATGGCGAAAATATATATGACTAGGATCATATGTCTGCATGGAGTTTCGAGGACCATCGTATCCGATAGAGGAACACAATTTACTTCAAAGTTTTGGCATCAGCTGCACGAAACTTTGGGTATCGGGCTAGAGTTCAGTACAGCTTTCCATCCACAGACAGATGGACAGACTGAGAGAGTGAATCAGATTCTGGAGGACATGTTGAGAGCTTGTGCGCTAGACTATGGGTCTAGTTGGGATGATAACTTACCTTATGCAGAGTTCTCGTACAACAACAACTATCAAGCCAGTTTGCAGATGGGCCCTTTTGAGGCATTGTATGGGAGGAAGTGCAGAACACCATTGATATGGGATGGAGTTAGAGATCGCAAATTGTTTGGATCGGATTTGATTCGAGATTCTGAGGAGAAAGTCAAGTTGATCCGTGATAGACTCAAGATAGGTCAGTCTAGATAGAAGAGTTATGCCGATGCTAAACGCAAGGAAGTGATTTACGAAGTGGGAGATAGAGCATATCTTCGAGTGTCTCCACTTCGAGGTATTAAGAGATTTGGAGTCAAAGGAAAGTTAGCACCACAGTTTGTGGGGCAAAACAAAGTTTTGGAACACCGAGGAGAGGTTGCATACAAGTTGGAACTACCAGAGGGTTTTTCAGGAGTTCATGATGTGTTTCAAGTTTCCCAACTGAAGAAGTGTCATGCAGAGATGGCAGATATTCCTTTGAGAGATACAGTGCCTCTAGAAGCAATTCAGTTGGAGAGCGATCTAACTTATGAGGAGAATCATGTTAAGATTCTTGAGACAACCGAGAGAATCACTCGTACCAAGATCATCAAGTTTTGCAAGGTTCAGTGGAGTCACCACACCGAGGAGGAAGCTACTTGGGAACGAGAGGAAGATCTCAAGCGTGACCATCCTCACCTTTTTGCTGGCCAACCCAAATCTTGAGGACGAGATTCATCTTAAGGGGGGTAGGTTTGTAACATCCCAATTTTATTAAATTAGGATGTTAATAGGATCATCATATTGCATATCATATTTCGTTGCATTTTGGAGTTTTATGATGTTCAAAAACTTTCCACTCAAGAAAAATAAAAGAGAGAGGATAATATGACTTCCTCAAAATATAAATGAGTGAGAAAGTATTGGAATTAATATTTGGTGTTTTCAAAGTTGCATTGAAAATTATTTTATTGATCAAAGTTAAGTTATTGCATAAGAAAACTAATTTCTAAATTATTTGAGCAGAACAAAATGTTCACTATGCTCTATATATTCAATTGTGATTTTATAAATTATTATGATATGTTTATACATGTGTTTGGTTTTGTTTTTATCTCAAAAGATTTCTAGACAAAAAAACAAAAACAAAAAACACACGCACGCACCACGTGGCCCAGCCAGGCCGAAGGAGCCCAGCCAGGCCGAAGCCAGCGCCTCGCCAGCCCACTCCCCACGACCGCTCCTTCCCTCTCGCTAACTCTCCCTCTCTCTCACGCCTGCAGGTGGGGCCCGACCCAGACTCGTCTTCAACCTCCCGCTCTATCCGTGCGGGATAGAGCAGGGTGCTATAGCCCCGCACCAGCCGGCCGCCGCTCATCGGATAGGGCCTATCCCGCAGTCCCGGGCGTCCTAGCCGTGCCTATAAAAGCCCCTCGAGTCCCTCGTCTCGTTCAGCAACCCCGCACCTCCTCTCACCGCTCGCACCGCTCGCCCGGTCCGTTTGCATCTTGGAATTGGTTCCGACACCGGTGAGCCACCACAGCCTCGTTTCCTTCTTGGAATTGGTTTCCCCCGTCCTTGTGCACCGCTCTGATACCGTTGTTTTGCCCTAGGATCACCGAAGCAGCATCCCGTTTGACCCTGCGTCGCCGAAGTTCGCTAGAGCACAGGGACTTTGCCGCCTCCGTCCGCTCCCTCCTCTCGTCGTCGTCGACCGCCGTCACCACCACCCGAACGCCCCCGTCGCGCCGCACCCGCCCGACCACCTTGCCCGACCCGGAGCCCGCTGCCGCCGCCGCCCTGTCGACGCCGAGCTTCTACCTGAAGCGAGCACCTCGCCTCTGTATGCCGTTGCTTCCCCCTTTGCTCATTTCATACGTAGATTAGAATAGGTTTTTATTATTATTTAGATTGAACCGGTAGGTTAGATCTAAATTATTTTTTTATGTTTCCAAACCGGTACGCGGTAAGCCGTGGTTTATTTAAAAACAACCGGGCCGGTTCTCTCTAGCTTAGCCGTTGCCGCCGTCTTGCTTATTCGCTGGCCGTCCGCCACATAGCTTGCGCAGTGAACGTCTCTCGACCAACCACAGGCCGCCACGTGGCCAATGTTTTTTTTTTCAGCTGAAGTTTTTTTTCCAGATTTGATTCAAATATTTAGACAACCATAACTTTTTAACCGTAGATCCAAACGAGATGAAACTAGCGGCAAATTTTTCGTCTCGAATAGCTCTATCCAGAGAACCTATCATTGCAAACTTTTATAAGTTCAAATTAGAATTTATTTGAGATTTGAATTTAAACTTCATTTGGCCATATCTCCCAAACCGTATATCCTTTTGAAGTGATTCTTTTTGCATTGCGTCACATAAGATAAACCCTATGCCATGAACCTTTGCCACAATATTTTCTACACCATTATTTTCAGTTCACCATAATATTACTAGTATGCCTTGTAGGAACACTGGTGCACGTCACGGATTTTGAACCATATTTTCACACTTGGTTTTGTACTTTGAAAATTGCATGCTAGTTAAGTGTGTTGGATTTTATTTGGTTTTTGCAAATGTTTTTGTTGCATGTTACTTTGGATTGTATGAATGTTTGTTTATGTGTTTGTATTTTACTTTTGCGATAGATTGTTCGGAGTGTGAAGCAGAGTACTACCACTCTCTAAAACTTCACTCCCAGTACCAAGGCAAGTTACATTTTGATCATACCTGTTTTACCTATGTTTTTTTGTATGCACGTAGTCCTTTGTTGTAGGATTGCATGGTAGAAATTTTATGCCCGATGGCTATGCTTGCACCCAGTAGTTCATTTGTGGTAGGTCTGAACCGTACAAACTTTGTCGCCACCATGTTATGTTACAATGCTTTGCCAAAGTAGACGTGGATTGGGGAGTGTTATCATATTGAGATATGAGTGACAAAGTAGTAATTAGGACCAAGACTTAAATGAACTACCTGGGTGGAAATTGGTTTGTATGGTGGCGAAGTACAGTGGGAGAATTCATGGGAATCCATGGGAGTGCACACTAGTGGTCCGTCCACCCAGGCTCAAAGGGATCAACCTCGTTTTCATGTCTACAAGCTTCCGTGTGCAGCCACAAGCCAATATGGACTTTGGCTTAGTTGAGTAGATAGTATGACCTCTTCCGGGATAGGCTAGTAGATATATATGATGTAGGTGTACCGGCCTATCCGTGGGTTAGGGGAAATGCTTTCGAAAGACTATGTCTCGATCTTACGATCAAGGAGGTGGTCGAGTCTTGTGGGGAAAAGTGCGCAATCTCTGCATAGTGTTAATCTAATCGATTAGCCGTGTCCCCGGTTTTGGACAATTTGAGCTTTTAGTAGTGCAAATGTAGGGAGATCTCATCACTGTTAAATTAACCAACTGGGTTTTGACACAACTTTGGGAACGGATTGAGTTGGGGTTTCCATCTCAGTCCTATGATATTTGTAGAGATAGAATAAAATTTGATAGGAAAAAACTAGTTTTATGCAAAATTAAACTTAGAGCTTTCCACTAGCCAAATTGCATGTATAAGTAGGCTCATTACACTCTTATGATGTGACTTGCCAGTACATTCCATGTACCGACCTACACGGCTGCAACCTATCATGTTGCAGATTTGTCCGACAAGGAATAAGGTGCGATAGGTCATTGTTCCGCACTTAGCTTTGCTCGTGGAGTTGATGGACTCGTTACACTTATTTGCTTCCGCAGTATTTGTCTTATTTGGCCTTAGGCCACATTATTGTAATAATTACTCTTTTGAGGATCTCGATGTAATAAAGTGTGTGATTGAACTCTGTTATAAATCCTCGAGTACTGTGTGTGTCAACATATCGATCCAGGGATGACACTTAAGCACAGAGACTCCGATCCTTACCGGGTCGGGTCGCTACACATGTGCATTGTTGGGTTACCTATGTATGTCCCTGTATGTTTGTGCCACCTAGGTCTATAACTAATCATGTCGACCCGGGTTCTTTCGCATATGGATGCTAGCGACATGATTATATACGTGAGCCAAAAGATGCAAATGGTCCCGACCAAGGTAATGGCTGCAGTCATGGAAATACCGTGAGTGAGGTTGCAAAGTGATACGATGTGTTACATGCTAGATCTATGTGACTTAGGATCAGGGTCCCGACAGCTTTGGTATCAGAGCCTGACTGCCTGTAGGATTACCAAGCCAAACTTGTCTATGTTGAGTCTAGAAATGCTTTAGTTATATAAGGGAATTGCTTGTGCAAGGGAACATAAGATTACTTTTACTCCTCTTCTTGTGTCATTCTTATTTCTGAGTCACCCTCTTCTTTTCTACCAGAATTAAGCACTAGGCTTTCTCATCTATCTATCAGGATGACGAGTTATTATGTTGGAGACTTGTAGGAAAGTTGTTATTTTCTTGGATCGATGTTTCCATAGAATTCAGTTGTTGTGTTATCAGCTTTCTTGCAGGTTGTCTCATTTTTCATGGCTGTGTATCCGTTATGCTTTCCAAGTTGTCCAAGGATTCTAAATAATCTAATGCAATTGCAAATCCTTTCATCCCAATACAATGTCTATTGGTCAGACTAGACAAACTAATTGCTGAGTTGAGGTATTCCATTGCCTTGACGTATCTATTGAAGCTGTCAGAAAATTGTATTATCTCGGAGAACCACCCAGTAATCTAGCCATGTTTTGTTATCCCAGTGTGATGATTCTGGTCACCATTCTTGAAAGCATCCCGTGATCTTATTTAGTTACTAGGTATTCTATTTCTGGGTTCTTGGACCCAAGATTTGATTTGCTTATTCCTGTTTATAGCGTTTGCTCGCACCTTTAAGATATTAGCAACCTTGTTCTAGGCCTTGGAGTTTGTGGTATGCCATTGTTCCAATACCATGAACCATTATGGCAGAAGTTCTTCTTGAACCAAAAGATCACAACAAGAGTGCTTTTGATGAGTTCTCCATGCTCTATTGTGGCTCTGCCAACTCTGCCTTTCTGCATGGGTTATCCGGAAGAAATATGTTGATCCTTGTTTTACATGTTAATCTATGCATCCATAACTTAGAAGAATCATATGTTCCTTTGAGTTGGCCCTCCTCGTTTGTATGCTCACCTTCATCTATCAGTGGATAGTCAAGAGTATGTCGTGCATTTGTGTTATCGATGCCTATTATTCTTGTGGTCCATCAAGCCATTCTATTTCAGAATGTCTAGGAGAAGCAAACTCAATTACCTCATCCATTTCGAGGATTGGGTCAAAGCAGTTGTATTCCGCAAAGAAAAATGCCAATCCAGCTTCTGTTCTATTCTACCTTGGAGTGTTACCCTCTTTATGTCAGGAATGTCATGGGAATTGACAACCTCTCACGAATTCTTGATACAGTGGTACTTCTCGCCATCATTATTCATTCCTCGGTTTTCGTGTTGGTTGTAACCGGAATACCAACAAGTGAACCGTGACGTGTGAAATCAATACTCCTAGCAACTTCGTGCTTGGAAGTTAATGGACAATAATTTCATTCTTATTGTGTTGATTATTGAATCACCATTCTAAGATGGATCCTGATACCTAGTCCATCTTTCCCTGGTGCACTCTTCGATCAATGAGTTAGGATTGTGTCAATCCCTCGCTCTTTTGGTCATATCATCTTGCCCTAAAAATAAAGATTGTTCCCGAGCTTATTAATAACATATCGATGGCTCGTAATTTCCGAATATCTTCTCGGAAGTATTACCAGGTTGTCCCTTGACCATTATGTTGAGTTCGTGTTCAAGTTGGTTTTCCTTTAAACCACCTCTTCTTCAAGGATTTGTGTTGGATACCCTTGAGCTAGCTGGTTAAGCTTAAACAACAACTTGGGGAGTTGGAAGATAAAAGCTTTACCTAACTTAGTTCATTCAGAGGGATATCTTTGTGTGTGTGTGTTGAAGCAAGATTATATCTTCATTGGTTGATCCTTGTGATCAATTGTTGGATCTATTCTCTTATTCAATCCTTTGATTTGAGTGTGGGCTATCGTCACCTCAAAATCAGAACCAACAATTGTCGTAATGTTGTTTTTACTCGTGGTTGTTCCTCGAGCATGCACCATTATACCGTTTGGTCTAACCAATGCTATCACAATGTCCACCTAGTCATGGAATTTCATCTATATGGATATCTTGTTGAAATGTTGTTGAGCCCATCGACAACATCTTTATCTTCTCCATAACCCACGATGCACATTTAAGCTAGTGTTGGAAACTTTTGCCGTAGGCATTATCATCGTGTCCCGTTGACATGGCTTGAGACTGCGTCGGTATTTCCCCAAAGAGGAAGGGATGATGCAGCACAGCTACGGTAAGTATTTCCCTCAGTTATGAAACCAAGGTTATCAAACCAGTAGGAGAACCACACAACACTATGTAAACGGTACCTGCACACAAAGAACAAATACTTGCAACCCAACGCGCAAGAGAGGTTGTCAATCTCTCCACGGTAAAAAGATAGATTGGTTTGTATTAGATTGGATAAATAGATCGCACAAGAACACAAAATAAAAGATGCAAATAAAAAGTGCAGCAAAGTATTTTTGGGTTTTTGGAATAATAGATCTGAAAACAAATGCGGAAAAAGATAGACCAGAAAGCAATATATTAAAATAATAGACCCGTGCGCCGTAATTTCACTTGTGGCTTCTGTCAAGAAAATAGCACACGGTGGGTAAACAAATTACTGTTGGGCAATTGATAGAAGATCAAATAATCATGACGATATCCAAGACAATGATCAATATATAGGCATCACGTCCAAGATTAGTAGACCGAAACGATTCTGCATCCACTACTATTACTCCCCACATCGACTGCTATCCAGCATGCATCTAGTGTATTAAGTTCATGGAGAAACGGAGTAATGCAATAAGAACGATGACATGATGTAGACAAGATCTATTCATGTAGGAATAGACCCCATCTTGTTATCCTTAATAGCAACGATACATGCGTGCCTCGCTGCCCCTTCTGTCACTGGGAGAGGACACTGCAAGATTGAACCCATCACAAAGCACCTCTTCCCATGGCAAGAAAAAACGATCTAGTTGGCCTAACTAAACCAAAGATTCTAAGAAGAAATGCGAGGCTATAAATAATCATGCATATAAGAGATCAAAGAAGACTCAAATAATATTCATGGATAGAAACTAATCATGAACTCAAACTTCATCGGATCCCAACAAACACACCGTAAAAAGTCATTACATCAAATAGATCTCCAAGACACCATTGTATTGAGAATAATAAGAGAGAGAGAAAGACATCTAGCTACTGCCTACGGACCCATAGGTCTATGGAGGACTACTCACGCATCATCGGAGAGGCACCAATGAGGATGATGAACCCCTCCGTGATGGTGTTAGATTGGATGTCGTGGTTCTGGAACTTGTGGCGGCTAGAATTGTGTTTCGTCTCCTCCTCTAGGGTTTCTGGAATTTCTAAGGATTTATAGAGCTGAGAGGCGGTGGAAAAGACCTCCGTGGGCCCCACAATACATTAGGGCGCGCCAGGGGCCTCTGGCTCGCCCTGGTGTATCATGGGCCCCACGGGCCTCCCCCAGGTGCTTCCTTGGCTCCCAAGTTGTCTTCTGGTCCAAAAAAATCTCCAAAAAGTTTTATGGCATTTTGACTCCGTTTTGTACGGATATTCTGCGAAGTAAAAAACAAGCATAAAACAACAACTGGCACTGGGCACTATGTCAATAGGTTAGTCCCAAAAAATGATATAAATTTGCTATAAAATGATTATAAAACATCCAAGAATGATAATATAACAGCATGGAACAATCAAAAATTATAGATACGTTGGAGACGTTTCAGCATCTCCAAGCTTAATTCATGCTCGTCCTCGAGTAGGTAAGTGATAAAAACAGAATTTTTGATGTGGAATGCTGCCTAACATGTTCATCACATATTCTTTTCTTTTGTAGCATGGACATTTGGACTTTTAGATGCTTCAAAGCAATAGTCTACTTTTGACATGAAGACTTTAATACTCAAGCATACCAACAAGCAACCATGTCTTTTAAAATATCAACGCTAAAGAAAGTTATCCCTGGCCCATCATGCTCAATCATTGATCCATTCATGAAACACACTCGAATATTAGCTACACCCAATGGACAAGTATGATCATAGTACCCCTAGTTGGTGCTTTATAAGAGAAGATGGAGACTCAAATAAAAGTAAAAATTGCATAAAGTAAATAGATAGGCCCTTCGCAGAGGGAAGTAGGGATTTGTAGAGGTGCCAGAGTTCAAAGCTTAAATTGAGAAATAAACAATTTTGAGAGGCATGCTTTTCCTGTCAACGAAAACGACCGAGTAGTTCTCAATACTTTCCATGCTAGATATATCATAGGCAGTTCCCAAATAGAAAATAAAGTTTATTCCTTTTCCCACCATTCTTTCACAATCCATGGCTAGTCGTATCCACGGATGCCTTCCATACCAACACTTTCCAAGGAATTTATTATTTCACAACATAAAGTAAATTTCATTTTCATTTCAGGTCTGGGCATCGCTATTACCGTTGTACTCTCGTGCAATGACAAGTGAATAAACACTCATCTTGAGAATACCACATCTAGCATGGAAAAATATTGGCCACCCCCTGCCGCTTCATGAGCGGTACGAGCACACAAAAAGGAAATTCATTTTGAAAATTAGAGATGGCACATACAAATTTGCTTGGAACGGCATGGAAATACCGCATATAGGTAGGTATGGTGGACTCATATGGCAAAACTAGGTTTAAGTATTTTGGATGCACAAGTAGTATTTCTACTTAGTACAAGTGGAGGCTAGCAAATAGATTGAGAAGCAACCAACCAAGAAACAAAAATTCACATAAACGGGCATTAAGCATATCTAACACTGAATAATGCACCAAAAGTAGGATATAATTTCATTGCATAACTATTGACTTTCATGCTTGCATAGGGAATCACAAACCTTAACACCAGTATTCTTACTAAAGCATAATTACTCACCAACATGACTCACATATTACTATCATCATGTCTCAAAACTATTACAAGGAATCAAGTTTAATTTGTCCAATGATCTTCATGAAAGTTTTTATTATATCCCTCTTGAATATCTATCACTTTGGGACTAGTTTCATATATTGCCATTGCTTTTGACAAGCTCAAATAAATTTAAGTGAAGAACATGAGCATAAAGATTTCATCTCTCAAAATAATATAAGTGAAGCATGAGAGAATTTCTTCAAAATTTAATACTCTCAAATTAATCTAAGTGAAGCATGAGAGTATTTCTTCAAAAATTAAAGCACACCGTGCTCAAAAAGATATAAGTGAAGCACTAGAGCAATTCCATAGCTCAAAAAATTTAAGTGAATCATATAGAGCAATTCTAACAAATCATAGCATGATTTTGGGTCTCTCAAATAGGTGTGTCCAGCAAGGATACTTGTGACAAACTAAAATGGAAATCAAGCAAAGACTCATATAATACAAGACGCTCCAAGCAAAACTCATGATATGTGACGAATAAAAATATAGCTCCAAGTAAAATGCCGATGGTCGTTAGAAGAAAGAGGGGATGCCACTCAAGGCATCCCCAAGCTTAGTTGCTTGTTTCTCCTTGGATATTATCTTGGGGTGCCATGGGCATCCCCAAGCTTAGGCTATTTTCACTCCTTATTCCTTCATCCAGCGTCATCTCACCCAAAACTTGAAAACTTCAATCACACAAAACTTAACAAAACCTTCGTGAGATCCGTTAGTATAATAAAGCAAAACACCACTCTAAGTACTGTTGCAAACCCATTAATGTTTCATTGTTGCATTATATCTACTGTATTCTAACTTTACCATGGCTTATACCCTCCAATACAAACCATAGATTCATCAAAATAAGCACACAATGCAACGAAAACAGAACTGTCTGTAGTAATCTATACTCTAACCACACTTTTGTAACTCCAAACATTCTGAAAAATTAGGACAGCGTAAGAAATTTGTATATCAATCTTGTGTAAAAAATCAGAATTTTTCGTCACTTCTGTGATTTTTGAAAATTCTGCTACTGGACGCAAAAGTTTCTGTTTTTCAACAAGATCAAATCAACTATCACCCAACATGATCCCAAAGGCTTTACTTGGCACAAACACTAATTAAAACATAAAAAACACAATCATAACAGTAGCATAATTGTGTAAACACTGAAGAACAGAAATAAAAAGGCAAAAATAAAATTTATTCATTGGGTTGCCTCCCAACAAGCGTTATCGTTTTATGCCCCTAGCTAGGCATAATGCATAGATTCAAGTGTCGTCATTTTTAGTTTTTGCCTCCTTTGTGAGGGCTTTCTCAAACCCGGGAGACCCTTTACGCTTCCCCAAATTTTCAGGAAAAGAGACCATCTTGAGATCTAAAATATCCAAACGCTTATTGCAAAGAGTAATCAAAATATTCATGCGATTGAGGTTTCCAATAATATGTTTAAGAGGTTCATTATATTTTTGCAACTCGACCAAATGTTTATGTAAATCACCCAATTTGTCTAAAATTTGAACCCCTTCTTGTGTAAAATAAAACCCCTTTTTTGGTGGAGGAACCCAATATCCCCTCCAAAATTTCGTAAGTGTTATTAGCATCGAGCTCAATAAAGTTCCCTTTAGCTGCAAAATCCAAGAGTTGTCCATGATGCAAAGCTAATCCTATGTAAAAATTCTGAAGCAAAATCTTTGCATCCCCCTTTTGATTGCATTAACCTATACCAAGCATCTTTCAGATTTTCCCCTTGTTTTTGTTTGAAGTATAGAACTTCAAAATCTGGTGACGAAGGGGGGGGGGTAGTGATGCTAGTCATAGCAACAAGGTAAGCAGACAAGAGATCTGACGAGAAAAAGGCAAACTAAAAAGAGGACGAATAAAACGGAAATTTTTTGTGAAGTGGGGGAGATGAAAACGAGAGGCAAATGGCAAGGGGATGAGATTTGTGATTAGGAACCTGATAGATGTTGATGATGTCTCCCCAGCAATGGCGTCAGAAATTAGCAAGTTGATGGGAGACTACTTTCGTACCTCCTCCCGGGTAACGGCGCGAGAAATTGGCAAGTTGATGGGAGACTACTTTCGTACCTCCTTCCCGGCAATGGCGCCAGAAATTCCTTTGACGTGGCTTGAGACTGCGTCGGTATTTCCCCAAAGAGGAAGGGATGATGCAGCACATGTACGGTAAGTATTTCCCTCAGTTATGAAACCAAGGTTATCGAACCAGTAGGAGAACCACGCAAAACTATGTAAACGGTACCTGCACACAAAGAACAAATACTTGCAACCCGACGCGCAAGAGAGGTTGTCAATCTCTCCACGGTAAAAAGATAGATTGGTTTGTATTAGATTGGATAAATAGATCGCACAAGAACACAAAATAAAAGATGCAAATAAAAAGTGCAGCAAAGTATTTTTGGATTTTTGGAATAGAAGATCTGAAAACAAATGCAAGAAAAGATAGATCGGAAAGCAATATATTGAAAGAATAGACCCAGGGGACATAGATTTTACTAGTGGCTTCTCTCAAGAAAATAGCACACGGTGGGTAAACAAATTACTGTTGGGCAACTGATTGAAGATCAAATAATTATGACGATATCCAAGGCAATGATCAATAAGCATCACGTCCAAGATTAGTAGACAGAAACGATTCTACATCTACTACTATTACTCCACACATCGACCGCTATCCAGCATGCACCTAGTGTATTAAGTTCATGGAGAAATGGAGTAATGCAATAAGAACAATGACATGATGTAGACAAGATCTATTCATGTAGGAATAGATCCCATCTTGTTATCCTTAATAGCAATGATACATGCGTGCCTTTCTGCCCCTTCTATCACTGGGAGAGGACACCGCAAGATCGAACCCATCACAAAGTACCTCTTCCCATGGCAAGAAAAATCGATCTAGTTGGCCTAACTAAACCAAAGATTCGAAGAAGAAATACGAAGCTATACATAATCATGCATATAAGAGATCAAAGAAGACTCAAATAATATTCATGGATAGAAACTGATCATGAACTCAAACTTCATCGGATCCAAACAAACACACCGCAAAAAGTCATTACATCAAATAGATCTCCAAGAGAGCATTGTATTGAGAATCAAAAGAGAGAGAGAAAGCCATCTAGCTACTACCTATGGACCCATAGGTCTATGGTGTACTACTCACGCATCATCGGAGAGGCACCAATGAGGATGATGAACCCCTCCGTGATGGTGTTAGATTGGATCTCGTGTATCTGGAACTTGCGGCGGCTGGAATTGTGTTTCGTCTCCTCCTCTAGGGTTTCTGGAATTTCTGAGGATTTATAGACCTGAGATGCGGTGGAAAAGACATCCGTGGGACCCACGATACATCAGGGCGCGCCAGGGGCCTCTGGCGCACCCTGGTGTATCATGGGCCCCACGGGCCTCCCCCCAGGTGCTTCCTTGGCTCCCAAGTTGTCTTCTGGTCCAAAAAATCTCCAAAAAGTTTCGTGGCATTTGGTCTCCGTTTGGTACTTTTATTCCGCTAAGTAAAAAACATGCAAAAAACAACAACTGGCACTGGGCACTATGTCCATAGGTTAGTCCCAAAAAATGATATAAAGTTGCTATAAAATGATTATAAAACATCCAAGAATGATAATATAACAACACGGAACAATCAAAAATTATAGATACGTTGGAGACGTATCACCCGTTCATGAAGTATATGTTTAGGTGAAAGAAGTGACTTCCCCTAATTCATGTGCATTGGTGCAAGTTGTCGTCATGAATTAGAGAAAGTTTGTTTTTTGCTTCCTCTGGAATGATCCCAAGTCAGTCACCCATGTGCGGAGTATGTTATGGTTCGATAGGTTAGCTGCCTCCATTCCATATGTATCTCTTGGCACACCAAGCCTGTCGGGGGGATTACCCGCGGCAAGACCCGGCATTCCAAGACATGACCCGGCTAGACCAGAAGGCCCAGGCCCAGGTTATCGAGCAAAACAACTTGGGCCGACTCACTATGAGCCGGGAGCCTGCACAGAAACCGGCCAAGAATATCAAGACCCGGCAAGGGAAGTAAGACCCAACAAGGGAAGCATGACCCGACGGAGGACAAACCCGACCCGGGTTGATTGGTGTGCAAGAGAATACGGGTGCCCTCACGGAGTTAGAACATGGCCCCGCATGGGGGTGGCCCAGCAGGCCAGCTTTGGTCGTTGGAAGAAAGACCCGGACTAGTATCTAAGTTGTAACGAAAAAGATACTAGTTGTAGTCCTAGTAGGACTCTACATGTGAGCCGGCCCCTTCAACTTATATAAGGAGGGGCAAGGCACCCCAAGAGGGAGAAGTCAGGACAGATAGACAGGTCTTAGATGAGATCAAGTTACAACGTCTCGAGACTAGAGGTAGTGAACTAGCACCCTTCTAATCGAGATCATCATCATCAATATCAATCAAGCAGGATGTAGGCATTTACCTCCACCGCAAGGGGCCGAACCATGGTATAATTGCGTCTCTTGATCCCAAACAACCCCGTTCAAGCCGCGACTTAGTGGCAATGGACTCACAATTTAGTCCATTCACGAGGACATCTACCGTGACAAAACCACGACAGTTAGCGCCCACCATGGGGCCAAGCACGGTGGTGTTATGTTCTTGCAGGGAGGTCTTTATGGATTAAGAGGATCACGATTAGTCTGATTAAGAAGAGCCGGAGATCCGTCGAAACTGAATTAGGGTTTGTCATTCTGCACGCCGCAGATGCGACGCGATCCATCGAATCTGAATAGGAGATCTATTTCCACTATTGCTGTCACGCGTCACCGAGACCGACAAGATTTCTACTACTGCATCTGTATGCCGTGTCATATCAATCTGTATCAACACGATGTGAGGTGTGCAAGGTTCAAGTCCCGAGGTGGCTCCATAAAGCGATCTGCTAAGCTGCTCCTACCGCTGATTGGTAGTACTGCATCTAGTAAACATGTGTCACCGTTCGCGTGAAGGATGAAGCCAAAATATTCTACCATGAGTACTACTTTAAGCTAGTATTTCCTTGCTCACATGAAGGCGGTACTACTTGAGTGGTTTAAATTCTTTAATCCCTCAACTACTACAAAAGCCCCTGGATGTACTACAACATCAAAAATAATATGAGCCACCGAGCCGCCGTGTACTATACATGCGCCGAGTGACCAAGGCGATACTCCCCATGGATGAGTTGGAGTCTTAACATTAACAGGGGTATGCAACAGTTAATCGGTGTGTTCGGCAACCCGGCGACCTCCACGGCTGGAGCATGCCCGACACAGTGTCAGCCGGGAAACCAACACATCGACAACCACGCGCGACCCCTATGTGACCGCGTCTCTAGTTCTCGAAGTAATAGTTTGGCGGGATAATCTGGAAGAAAAGAAAATCAATTGGCCCCGCCCGGGTGTACAAGGGCGATCAAACCAAACATCTATCTAGTGCGTTTGGCAATAAAGCATCAATTATTCACAGGGACAAACAAATCAAAGGTCAACTATACTGTCAGTACATATGTGTTGGCAGTTTTGGATGGGGCAATCACATGCATGGCTACCACCATGGAAGACTAGTAGCTGGAGATGTTCAGATCAGCCATTGTCAGCATTAAGATAAGAAAAAAGGGAGAGAAGAGAATCCATCCACGCCGGGTCACCTGGAGGACGCCCGCGTAAAATTCACTGCCTTAAAAAAATCCATCCACACTTAGGCATGGGAAAGGAAGTGACGTCGTCCCTCGGCCTGGTCTATATCAAACATTCCAGAAGGCATCCGCGTTCATCCACAAAAATTACCAGGACAAGTGTTCACTATAAAAGAGTGCGTCATACCATGGATACGGAGCTCGCACCAACGGTGTCCAATGGCCGCATCCGTGCCGTGCAGCCCGACGGACGGGTGAGCATGCCGCCATCACTACGGTCCAGTCTACAACGACACCGGGAGCCCGCACCAACATCCTCCTTCGCGGGCTGCTTGTCTATAAAAGTGTCCATCATACGAGGGATACTGAGCTCGCACCAATGGCGTCCAACGGCATTGTCTGTGCCGTGCGACCCGACGGACGGGCGAGCATGCCGCCATCACTACGATTCAGTCTACAACGACACCCGGAGCCCGCACCAGCATCCTACTACGTGGGCTGCCTGGCGAATACATGCACAGGCCGCCACCCTACGGTCCGTCTTGCCCCAATATGTGAGACAAAAAAAGAGGTGGGTCGTCCGCACCACTTTTCCACCATTCCGGCCGACTCCGCGTCCACACCGGCTTTCAGAATTCCGGCTGAAAATTGCCCCGCCGTCCGTGCTGCATCGTCAAACGGACATGTGTGGTCCATCATCCCTATGATCCAAAGTGGAGGCGTGCAAAATCCATCAATTATAATTTTTTGGGAGTGGATTGTCTGTGCGTCTAAACCCCATTCGCTCCGTTCGCATTCATCCGACAAAAATACCACGTGTTAATCCTCATGTCTATTTTTCAGTACATATTAATTCTTCCAAGAACAATTACCCTGTCATGCAACATGTTTTATGCAGGACAATTTTTCATTAGAAAAGTGGCGTTATATCGCGAATACGGAGCTCGTGCCAATATCATTATGCACCAGCGTCCGTCCGTGCTGAGTTGCCCAACGGACACGCGTAGGGCGCCGCCTCCGCAGTTCGGTTCACATGAACATGCTGAAGCATGCCAGAGATAAATCCACCGACCGGCCCACGCCGAGCTGTTTCGGTAAAGCACGTAGCTCCCCATCCTGTTGTCTGGTCTATAACGAGACATCGGGGGTCGTAGCAGTGTCCTCGCACGACGCTGCCCGACAACCATACATATGGCTTGCTATTCTGTGGTACGATCTAACTCACCACATCAAAAGAAACAAGAGAGCCAGCCATGGAGGAAACCTCCCCGACAGAATAAAGAGAGCCGGCCATAGTAGAGTCGACAATTAAAAAGCCGGTAGCGAAGAAACAAAAAAAAGCATTGGAGGAGCCACGAGAGCCGGACCAAGAGAGAATATAAAGGAATGGGTCAGGAGGTGTATGAACTCAATTTGGGCAAAAATGGCTTTATTGAACGACATATGTTGAGGACATACGACGAGCATCGTGAAGATCTTCAACTCGCACATCGCCTCGGGCCTAAATAAATTTCATCTTTCAGCCGTCAACTCTACGTCGGCTTATGCCGCAACAAAGTATGAAGAATCTCAAGCCGACTCCTCGAGTCGACTTAATACTCGGGGGCTACACATACATGACTCGGCAGATTTGGCCGGTTTCAACAAATACAAGAACCCCTGGTCATTGCAAGGAAGATAACCCGGTCCCGGGGGCTGCTGCCTTATTGGCAGAAAATTAAAGGTTGCCAAAGAGGACTAGATGCCACGATGCGCAGTTCAAACATGGGTGCCCTGCCTTGTTGGCAAAAAATTAAAGGTTGCCAAACAGGACTAGCTGCCACGATGCATAGTTCAAACATGGGTTCTGTCGTGGTTTTGTCACGACAGATGTTCTCATAGGAGAACTTGAGTGTGAGGCCATCGCCGCTAGGTGGCGACTCAAAGGGGTTGATCGGGAACGAGAGACGAGTTTACCCAGGTTCAGCCCCTCCGATGGAGGTAATAGCCTACGTCCTGCTTTGTGTATATTGATGATGATCTCGATTACAAGGGTGCGGAATCGCTACCTCTAGTCTCGAGGGTTTCTAATCTGTGTATCTCTAATGACTTCACTTCTCCCTCTTGGGGCGCCTTGCCCCTCCTTATATAAGTTGAAGGGGCAGGCTAACATATAGAGTCCTACTAGGACTAGGACTAGTCTCTCTTGAATCCTAATCCGGGTCTTGCTTCCCTTGTCAGGGAATCTTTCCTCTTCTTGGGCCTTCTCTGTGAGCCGGCCCTCCAAGCCTCTCCATGAGCCGCCTTCCGTCGGGGTGCACACTGGGCCTTAGGCTTTGTCGTCCAGGTTGACCCGGTAAACACGATGACCCATTGAGCCGCCAAATGATGGGCCTGGTCATACTCCTGGCCGCGTCAAACCATGGGGAATATACCCGACATTAGCCCCCAGGTTAGCTTGAATTTATTCATGGTAAGCTCCTGAAATAAATTTAATAAGAGACCGGCTTGCTCCCCTGGCCGGCTTATTTCAATGAAGTGGCTCCTCGAAAATCCGGGTTTCTTCTTCATATCAACGAGCCATCTTCACAATTATCTTGCTGGTTCGTGTCCTTTGTGGGAAAAAATATTGGGAAATAAAACACCCATCTATCATTGAGTCGGCCTCCAATGCTTTGGGTTTGATGAAAGTATTGGGAATAAAAATTCGTCTGTTGTTGGGCCGGCTTTCTGAGATGCGGCGTCAATTGCCGGGTCATCAGACGTAGTAGATGCGGGTCATGAACATTGATGATGCCGGGTCATGATCGTTAGTGTTGCCGGGTCGTGATTGTTAGTGATGCCAGGTTAAAACAACTGGACTCCAGTCGACTTTGATAAATTTATTGGGAATAAAGAAATCCGTATGATGTTGAGCCGGTCTTTCAATACTTCGGCTAGATAAAAATATTGGAAATAAAAGATCCATCTGATGTTGAGCCGGCTTCTGGGCCTTTCTATGAATAACTTGGAGAAGATGATCCTCCATCAAGAATTGAGACCTCGCTCACTCAAAATTGATAGCTTGAAGATATTCTTCCTTTCTATTTTTTTATCTCCATATTACCTGAAGACCCCAAGCTCCGAGTTCATCAGTTCATGATGACTTGGTGCTTTGCAATAATATATTTGACTGTGTAGCCCCCAAGTGCTAGGTTGGCTTGCCTGCAGCGGCCAGGGACTTGTAATTTTCTTATACTTATAAAGCTTTCAGCCAATGTAGCCCCCAAGTGCCGGGTTGTCTTGCCTGCAACAACCTGGGACTTTGAACTTGGTTTTGAATGTTGTAGGTAGATAGCTTTGGAGAAAATCCGGGTTATCATCTGAGTCGCCAGTTATAAACTGAATGTCTTGCATTTCACATGTGTTGCCCCCAAGGGCCGACTCATCAGCATGTGATGGGCCGGGTCTTCAATTTGGACCTTATAATCTGTTTAAACAACTGGATACTGTAGCCCCCAAGTGTCGGGTCGCATGCCTGCAGTGACTTGGGACATTATTATTTTTGATCTGAGCAGTGTAGCCCCCAAGTGCCGGGTCGTTTGCCTGTAGCGACTCGGGACTTATATGCACTTCACTTTTGAAAAGAAAAACATCATAAAATGTAGCCCCCAAGTGTCGGGTCGTTTGCCTGTAGCGACTTGGGACTTATATGCAGTTCACTTTTGAAAAGAAAAACATCATAAGATGTAGCCCCCAAGTGTCGGGTCGTTTGCCTGCAGTGACTCAGGACTGCGTGAGAATATAACTCATCATAGTGCACTTCACATGTTCTTTTGAACTGATATTGATCTGGCTTGAATGAATCCTTGACCGTGGTTGTAATGCAACCCGGTAATTTATCGTTTGTACGAATATCCTGGAATAATGCCTTTGTGCTTGAAATGAAATCCCTGCCCATGGTTGTGGTGCAACCCGACAAATATATGTTTGAGAAATCCATAAGTGTTGTAGTTTACTACAGAGCACAAGTTGAAAAAATCCAAGAGACGGTCAATGAAATGACCCGGTATTATATGTGATAGGCCGGCTCTTCGAAAATAGTCATTTCTTGAGAGCTGGCTTGGAAACCCCAATCATTTAATACTGGTTATGATAAACCATGATGAAAATCTGGCCATTTTGGCTATCAAAGATTTATTTGTTCCTGCCGAAGTTACAATGTAACCCGGTTTGAAGACCGGCTTTCCGCAACATAAACAAATATAGATATGTATGTATGATGCATTGTGCAACGATGCAATGTAGGATGATGTATGTATATGATAACAGAGTATAAAAATGCCGGCTTTCGAGGCTCGACACAAAGACCGGCTTTCGAGGCTCGAGTCTTGCTTCAATGAAGCGGGAGTGATAACCCATGGTTTATCCTTGCTCTCTGTAAGCCGGCTCTCACGTGACTCAAGCCGGTGTTTTAACCTTGATAAATTCAGGGTCCACGTGGATTGCTTATCAAGAGTACACGGGGTCACCTGTTCGGAGTAGCATCTTTTTTCCTCCAGCGTTGTTGGAGTAGACCGGACCGCGGGGGCGGCGGCTTGCGCGCGTCCGTTGGGCAGCACGTTCGGGCGGGCACGGTTGCGACACGTTGATGGAGACCGGACCGCGGGGGCGGTGGCTTGCGCGCGTCCGTTGGGCGGCTCGTCAGGGCGGTAGTGGTCACGACGTGTTGATGCAGATGCGAGAGCTGGCCGGTAACTTGGCGCGGACGCGGGAGTCGGCCGCAGCGTTGTCAGCCGGCGCGGACGCGAGAGTTGGCCGCGGCATTGTAAACCGACGCGGTCGCGCGAGTTGCTCGTGACGAGTTGATGTAGACCAGATCACACGAACGACGGCTGCACGCGTGTCCGTCGAGCAGTGCGACATGGACGGAGGTTGGCGCATAATGTTATTGGCGCGATCTCCATATTTGTGGTCTAATGCCACGCCACTTTTGTAATAAACAATTGTCCTGCGTAAAAATATCACAAGTCAAAGTAATTGTTCTTAAAGAAATTAATATATGCTAATAAAATAGATGGAACAGATAGCACCTGGTTTTTGTTTTCGGGTGAATACGGGTACTGGCGTGGGATAATGCTGATCATAGTCAGACGAAAAAGATAGATGTCACCGTGTAATCCTTTTTTTCAGGGACTTGTTGTATCTGGTTGAATCCACCATGTGCATGGGTCCTGCCTCGGGAGTTGATCCGTTGGTGGTGTACGGTAGTGCAGCATGAGACCGGGAACAGACCTGTGCTCCATTTGGTTCTCCACAAAGGAGATCCATCCAAGTTACCTCTCCTCTACCGGACAAAAACTCCCGGTCTGACTTTAACATTAGCCGCTCCAGCAAAGGGGTAAGCATGATCTTCTTGAGCATCTAAACCAACAAAACTTTTGCCCTGATGCGTAATTCTGTATAGTGGAATTGCGATGAATCTATTTCAGTAAATGCAAGGTGTTTACTATCAGGAGACCACCGGAATCCCATCTTCCTTTCCATCTCTTCCTGCGCAAAGTCCATGGATCTTACCACTTTCTCTTGAACCATAGGTCAATTGCCTAGTTTCGCCATCGTCAAAACCGAAGTTATATATCTTGCACTGCAGTTCATCATCCAGGTCCTGAAAGTAAAGCCCTAAGGGGAGAGGCACGACAGTGCCTGCATGAGAAGAAGGGCTGCTAGACTGACGGGGATTGAAGGTGAACACTTTGCAGTGGAGCGTGCCATGGGCGCTGCGATGCAAGCAGGGCGGGGCAGAGTGGCCGGGGCGCGGCGATTGCGGGAGAGGCGGATGACTCGGGGCGAAGCGGAGCCGGCGATGGAGCAGTTAGGAGGCGGGTTGGAGCCGGCCATGGCGCAGCGGGCAAGGTGAGGCCACAGCCAAGGGCCGACCCAGGGCGAGGTGAAGCCGGCCACGGCGCAGCGGGTGACTCGAGGCGGGGCCGGCTCGAGGCGAGGCTGCGGCAGCAAAGTGGCGAGGCGAACCATGACGTAGAAGCGGGGCCAGCTCGAGGTGAGGCCACGGTGGCGGAGGCGAGGCGGAAGCTGCGGAGCAACGCGAGCACAGTGCATCAAACGCGGTGGGGTGGAGGCAGCGAAGGCGAGGCCGCAGCGGAGGCCGGCTCGTACGTGCGCCGGCGAGTCGAAGCCGCTCGAGATGAGGCAAGGCCGACCTGAGGCCGCGACGGCCAATCAGGCACCAGCGAGGCCGGCTCGGACCATGGCGAGCCATGGCAGAGGATGCAGGTGCCGAGGGGCGAAGCGGCGGAGGCCGAGTCCGCGTCCGTCTCTTTCTCCAGGAAGTCGTGGCCCTCCCTTTTTTTGTAGCGTGGTCGCTTCTTTTGTTTTTCTTCCTCTTTCCTTCTCTTCTTTTTTTAGCACTACCGATTTACCTAGGAGTGTGACAATGGTCCGAGTCCACCTCCCTTGGTCCTTTGTTCTTCCTTGGTCTCTTGTTGTTAAGGTATGGAGAGATATGACTCCTACTATGAAGCGGTCAAGTCTAGAATTTTTTTTATCTTGGTGTCGACAGCGGTTGATCTGAACATCTCCAGCCGGTATTCTTCCATGGTTGTAACCCTCCATGTAATTGCTCCATCCGTGAATCGTCTGAAGTCGGTATGGTTTTTTGGGCTGATTTGGCCTCTCTTTTTTTGGTATGGAAACTTTGTATCTTCATGCTTGGCGTACCATAGGACTGCAGCTTCGCGCGTGTCCGTCAGCCATCGGGCAGCCCGACGCATTGATAAGAGGCAGAGATGAAATAATGTTGGACTCGTGCTGCTGCAGTCACACATGATGTCCGTCCCCATAACTGATCAAGTTCGTGCTGGCATAGCCCTTTTAAAATTCTGGACGCGTCCGACAGCTTGATGTAGTAGTACAAAGAGCATATCATAACAAAACTGTGAACAAATACTTGCACCATCGTCTTCCCGTGTCTTGCATGCCACCAACGTATAGATTAATTAATTCTTGAGGCTTGTACACAGAAGCTTTGTTAAACCTAGTGGCTGATTTGACTGCCCCAGTAGAATATTATTTTTCTTCGATATTTCCTTGTTTTGGCAACATATTTGAGACTGTGGCAAACCATCATGGGTGCGGCTATCGCTGCAGACCTGCAGCTCAACTCTGTGTGGACCATCGTTTATACGGGCAAAATAGCAGATGGTTCGAAGTAGGTCGGCACATGCACTCGCCGGCCGGTGGCTGTTGTTTCCTAGCACGCAAACAGGTAATCCAGAGACAGACTAAGTCACGGGTTTCTTGCGGATTCCTTCTTGGATCAGATTCATTTTGTCTGCATCTCGCGCAACCTTCAAGAGTAAATTGCTTGGTACAGTATGTATCATCTAATGTGCTCTACTGATGACGAAGTTACTTTTTGACCTCTGATATAATAAATGTTGTTGCTGAAATTTGTTGTTTCCTCGTCTGATGAACTCAGAGTCGATGTTAATTCTTCCACGCCGGCTCTTCATCAATCGGTCAATCGCGAACCTCTTGACCCCTAAAAAAGCTCCCTCCAAGAACAGAAACCACCGTGCAAAGGCCCCACGTTGGGCGCCAACTGTCGTGGTTTTGTCACGGCAGATGTTCTCATAGGAGAACTTGAGTGTGAGGCCATCGCCGTTAGGTGGCGACTCAAAGGGGTTGATCGGGAACGAGTGACGAGTTTACCCAGGTTCGGCCCCTCCGATGGAAGTAATAGCCTACGTCTTGCTTTGTGTATATTGATGATGATCTCAATTACAAGGGTGCGGAATCGCTACCTCTAGTCTCGAGGGTTTCTAATCTGTGTATCTCTAATGAATTCACTTCTCCCTCTTGGGGCGCCTTGCCCCTCCTTATATAAGTTGAAGGGGCAGGCTTACATATAATGTCCTACTAGGACTAGGAATAGTCTCTCTTGAATCCTAATCCGGGTCTTGCTTCCCTTGTGAGGGAATCTTTCCTCTTCTTGGGCCTTCTTTGTGAGCTGGCCCTCCAGGCCTCTCCATGAGCCGCCTTCCGCCGGGGTGCACACTGGGCCTTAGGCTTTGTCATCCAGGTTGACCCGGTAAACACGATGACCCATTGAGCCGCCAAATGATGGGCCGGGTCATAATCCTGGCCGGGTCAAACCGTGGGGAATATCACCGACAGGTTCCCTGCCTTATTGGCGAAAAATTAAAGGTTGACAAAGAGGACTAGCTGCCATGATGCGCTGTTCAAACATAGTTCTCCTGCCTTATTGGCTCATCATATTATGATCAATGGAATAAAGCCGGCTTATCTGGACCCCAGATGTTTTGCAGTTGTAGCACTGTCTCCTGTATATCCTATGCTGAGCTTTTCCAAGATCATAAGGTCACTTGGAGGCTTCCAACTCATCGAATTTAGATATTAACATCCCTCTTGACCCGACATATGACACCATAATACTTCGTTAAACCTGCCTGTTAGCTTGATGCTACTCCGAAAAGGTGACCCGGTTGTACTTTTGATAAGTCAATCACACTGATGCCTATCATGGACTGTGTTGACGCTGAACTTATCAAAGTTAAAACACCGGCTTAAGTCATGTGAGAGCCGGCTTTTAGAGAGCTAGGATAAACCATAAGAGGCTACATGGCCTACTTCACATAAGCGAACCAGACTCGAGCTTCGAAAGCCCGTCTTTATGTCGTGCTTTGAAAGCCGACTCGTTATTTATTTTTTATATGCCATATGCTATTTATTCCTCTCTCTCTCTATATATATATATATATATATATATCTGTCTATCTATGCATTTTACTCGCAGGTATATTTTTCTAAATTCCCGGGTTACAAATCTGCTGGGTCACATATAATGTCGAGTCTTTTAATTGACCGGGTCTTGGATTTTTTTTTCAACTTCTGCTTTGTAGTGAAATACTTATGGATTTCTCAAGCATATATTTGCCGGATTGCACTGCAACCACGGCCAAGGATTCGATCAACAATACCAAGTATATATGACTGTGTTGATCAAACAGGAGCATGTTTTATCTTATGGAAGGCCGAGTCTTAAAATAAATTGCCAAAGTTGTGGCAATTATGGCAATATGATTTGTCGGGTTGCATGACAACCAGGATTCATGGTTTTGTATCCCAAGCAAAACAAGCTTGTAAAGTCAATTGCCGGGTTGCACCGCAACCACAGACAAAGATTTCATTTCAAGCACAAAGACATTATTCTAGGATATTCATACAAATGAGAAATTATTGGGTTGCATTGCAACCACGGTCAAGGATTCATTCAAGCCAAATTAATATCAATTCAAGAGAATTTCTGAAGTGCATTATGACACTGCCAGATAAAGCAACAAGTCCTGCTCCTTCAATCTCAGAAATTTCCGAGTCAGTCTGATTCAGCATTGCTTGTATAAATACACAGGGGTTATATTATTCTCACAACAGTCCCAAGTCACTGCAGGCATGCGACCCGGCACTTGGGGGCTACATCATATGATGGTATTCTTTTCAAAGGAGGAGTACATGAAAGTTCTGAGTTGTCGCAGACAAACGACCCGACACTTGGGGGCTCCAACGTTCAGTTGTTTAAACAGATCATAAGTTCCTAACTGAAGACTCGACCCATCACATACTGATGAGCCGGTCCTTAGGGGCTACACATGTGAAATGCAAAACATTCAGTTTGTGACTGGTGAATCGGATGAATAACCCGGATTTCTCCAAAGTTGGAACATTTATATTTAAGAAAGTCTTCAGCTATAAGCACGTTCTACTCTTGAGACTTCGAGGCTACATTGGCTGAAGCTTTATAAGTATAAGATAATTACAAGTCCCAGGTTGCCGCAGGCAAGACAACCCGACACTTGGGGGCTACACAATCAAGATATATGCAAAACACCAAGTCACCATGAAGTGATAAACTCAGAGCTTGGGGGCTACAGGTAATATGGAGATAAAAACACAGAAGAAAACCTTTAAGCTGTCAATTTTGAGCGAGTTGGGTCTCATATTTTTGGAAGAGGCATGCGAAGTTTATCTCCTCCAAGCTATTTCATAGAAGGCCCAGAAGCCGGCTCAAACATCACATGAATTTTTTATTCCCAATATTTTTATCTGGCCAAAGCATTGAAAGCCGCCTCAAACATCAGATGGATTTTTAATTCCCAATATTTTTATCTAGCCGAAGCATTGAAAGCCGACTCAATATCAGATGGATTTTTTATTCCCAGTATTTTATTTAGCCGAAACTTTGAAAGCCGGCTCAACATCAAACGAAGTTCTTTTTCCCGATATTTTTATCAAGCCAAAGCACTAGAAGCCGACTCAAAATGTTAGATGGTTATTTTTCCAATATTTTTCTGCATGGAACCATTGACATCAAGTTGATTCTGAAGCTGGCATGTTGATATGACAAAGAGACCCGGATTTTCAAGGAGCTGGTTCATTGAGTAAATCAGCAAGTTGAGCAAAACGGTCCCTTAACATATTTTTTATTTTTTATTTCAGGAGCTTAGCATGAATAAATTTAAGCTAACCTGGGGGCTAATGTCAAGGGGATTACCCACGGCTAGACCCGGCATTCCAAGACATGACCCGGCTAGACCAGAAGGCCCAGGCCCAGGTTATCGAGCAAAACAACTTGGGATGACTCACTATGAGCCGGGAGCCTGCACGGAACCCGCAAGGAATATCAAGACCCGACAAGGGAAGTAAGACTAGTCAAGGGAAGCATGACCTGGCGGAGGACAAATCCAACCAGGGTTGATTGGTGCGCAAGAGAATACGGGAGCCCTCACGGAGATAGAACGTGGCCCAGCATCGGGGTGGCCCAGCAGGCCAGCTTTGGACCATTGGAAGAAAGACCCGGACTAGTATCTGAGTTGTAATAGAAAAGAGACTAGTTGTAGTCCTACTAGGACTCTACATGTAAGCCGGTCCCTTCAACTTATAAAAGGAGGGGCAAGGCACCACAAGAGGGAGAACTCAAGACAGATAGACAAGTCTTACACGAGATCAAGTTACAACCTCTCGAGACTAGAGGTAGCGAACTAGCACCCTTGTAATCGAGTTCATCATCATCACTATCAATCAAGAAGGATGTAGGCTTTTACCCCCGCCACGAGGGTCCGAACCTGGGTAAAACACGCGTCTCTCGATCCCTGCCCACCCCGTTCAAGCCGCCACTTAGTTGCACTGGCCTCACATGTTAGTCCTTTCACGAGGACATCTGCCATGACAAAACCACGACAAAGCCACTGATTGATTTGTTTAAGGAAAAGAAGTTAAGGGTTAATCCATGGTAATGCACAATACTTTGCTATTCTCAATGATGGTTACCAACCAGAACTTGGATGCAATTTTTTTGTAGGACTTCTATGTGGTCGCATTTATCTTGGACAATGTGTTCACGTGTGTCTTGCAATCCAGCTCATGTTTTGGAGCTGGCTTTGCTACTTGTAAACTGCATTTGGCTTTTCCCCGAAGAGGAGGGGAGATGCAGTACAATAGAGATAAGTATTTCCCTCAGTGAGAACCAAGGTTATCGAACCAATAGGAGAACCAAGCAAATTCCTTTAACAATACCTACACACACAAAACCAAACACTTGCACCCAACGCGGGCAAGAGGATTTTCAAGCCCCTTGAACTCGTCACTTGCAAGGATTAAATCTTGATAGAGATAGATGATATAAAAGTACAATAAAATAACAGTAAATAAATTGCTGCAAAATATTTTTAGGGTTTTAGTATTTATGAGTAAGCAGACCTGGGGGGCATAGTTTTCGCTAGAGGCTTCTCTCTTAAATGTAGCATACGGTGGGTAGACAAATTACTGTTGGGCAATTGACAGAATTGCGCATAGTGTGACATGTTATTCACGGCAATGATCATGTATATAGGCATCACGTCCATAAACAAGTAGACTGAAACGATTCTGCATCTATTACTATTACTCCACCAATCGACCGCTATCGAGCATGCATCTATGGTATTGAGTTCATAACAAACAGAGTAATGCTTGGACCAAGATGACATGATGTAGACAAAGTAAGACAAGCAATATGTTCAGACCCCATCGTTTTATCGTTAATGGCAACAATACAAATACATGTCTTGTCCATTTCTGTCACTGGGATATAGAACACCGTAAGATTGAACCCATTACAATGCACCACTCCCACTGAAGATAAATCAATCTAGTTGGCCAAACCAAACCGATAGACCGGAGAGAAATACAAAGCTATAAAAATCATGCATAATTGAATTCATAGGAAACTCAATTACTTTCAATGTATAATTTGATCATAAACCCACAATTCATGGGATCCCAACAAACACACGGCAAAAGAAGATTACATCGGGTAGATCACCGCGAAGATCGCGGTGAACATGGTATTGATGGTCAAAGAGAGAGAAGAAACCATCTAGGTACTAGATATGGACCCGTAGGTCTGTGGTGGACTACTCACACACCATCATGGAGGCGGCAAGGTTGATGTAGATGGCCTCTGTGATCGATTCCCCCTCCGACAGTGTACCGAAAAAGGTCTCCAGATGGCCTTCCATCAGAACAGAGACTTACGGCGGTGGAAAAAGTGTTCTCGGTGGCTCTCTGTTGGTTTCCCGATTTTAGAGAATTTATGGAGGTGGAATTAGGTCAGACGGAGTCACGAGGGGCCCACAAGGCATTAGGGTGTGCCCTGTTGCCTTGTCGTCTCCTCGCTTCGCATCCTGACTCCTCCTGAAGCTTCCAGGGTCACTTTTGTCCAGGAAAAAACCGTTAAAAAGTTTCATAGCGTTTGGACTTCGTTTGGTATTGATTTCCTAGAAAAGCAAAAATAGGCAAAAAAAAAATAGCGACATGCACTAGGCACTGGGTTAATAGGTTAGTACCCAAAAATGATATAAAATTGCATATAAATATCCTAGATTGATAATGTAATAGCATGGAACAATAAAAAATTATCGATATGTTGGAGACGTATAAGCATCCCCGAGCTTAATTCTTGCTCTCCTCGAGTAGGTAAATGATAAAAATAGAATTTTTTATGCGACATGCTACCCAACATGTAATCTCTTTTAGGTATGATCATGAGAAACGATGAACTAATTAATATCAACATAATAATATCCTTAAATATAAATAGCATAATCATTGCTTTTCAAAATATATAATCCATAAAGAATTTTATTCCCTACTCATTTTATCATATCAAGCTTGCATGACTCCGTCTTCATCGCATAAGTATAAATCAGCACCTCGGTGCCAAAACAAGGCAATTGGATCATACTTCGAATGCGCTTCAACATTTGCAACTTCACGCAATACGTGAGCGTGAACCATGGATATAGCATATGGGTGGGATAGAGTATGGTGGTAGATATCAAAAGGAGTTAAAGTGGAAAGAAAGTCTTGCATCAACTAGGCGAATCAACGGGCTATGGAGATGCCCATCAATCGATATCAATGCAAGGAGTAGGGATTGCCATGCAACTGATGCACTAGACCTATAAGTGTATGAAAGCTCAACGGGAGCTAAGTGGGTGTGCATCCAACTTGCTTGCACATGAAGACCTCAGGCATTTGAGGAAGCCCGTCATCGGAATTTACAAGCCAAGTTCTATAATCTAAAATTCCCACTAACATATGAAAATGACAACTCAGGAGACTCCCTATATGAAGAACATGGTGCCACTTTGAGTCACAAGTGTGGAATAAAAGATAGTAACACTGTCCCTTCTCTCTTTTTCTCTCATTTTCATTTTTTTGAATGGTGGGCTTTTCTTTTTTCTTTTTCGCCTCCCCGATTTCTCTTTTATTTTTATTTTTTTTGTCCAGAGTCTCATCCTAGCTTGTGGGGGAATCATAGTATGCATCGTCCTTTCCTCACTGGGATAGTGCTCTAATAATGATGATCATCACACTTTCACTTACTTACAACTCGATATTATAACTCAATGAAGAACAATATTACTCTATATGAATGCCCTGGCAGTGTACCAGGATATGCAATGATCTAACGTAACATGTAGACAATGAGGAACGGTGGCTTTGCCACAAATACTATGTCAGCTATATGATCATGCAAAGCAATATGATGATGAACACACAAGTCATGAGACGGAACAGTGGAAGTTGCATGGCAATATATCTCGAAATGGCTATGGAAATGCCATACTAGGTAGGTATGGTGGCTGTTTTGAGGAAGGTATAGGGTGGCTTATGTGTGATATAGCGCATCATATCACAGGGTTTGGATGCACCGGCGAAGGTTGCACCGACTCCTGAGGTGAGAATGGGCAATGCACGGTATCAGAGAGGCTAGCAAATTACGGAGACGTGAGAGTGCATATATCCATGGATTCACATTAGTCATAAGGAACTCATATACTTATTGTAAAACCTTATTAGCTCTCTCAAAGTAAAGTACTACCTCATGCCCCTAGGGAGGAGGTTGGTAGGAGTTAATCATCGCGCGCCCTCGATTCAAAAAACACGATAGGATTTCATTTTGGAAATAAAAATGCTCACGCAGCATCACCATGCCATAACTAATACTTAGATGAGAATTGAATAACAAGCTTTAATTCCTCCATTTATACTAACCAATGATCGTGTACTCATGCCCTTTCATATTACTACATCAATATCATTAACTCATGTTTCTTGTTTAGTGAGCTACATGAAAGTTTTTATTATATCCCCCTTCAATACATATCCTTTTTGGACTAGTCTTATAACACGTGCCCATTACCATTCCTATTTCTTAGAATCTTAAAAATATTTAAGTGAAGCATGAGAGTTCAATTATTTCTATAAAAATTTAAACGTCGTCGTGCTCTAAAAAGATATAGGTGAAGCACTAGAGCAACTGCCTAGCTCAAAAGATATAAGTGAAGCACAAAGAGTATTCTAACAAATTATGATGACCATGTGTCGCTCTCAAATATGTGTGTCCAGCAAGCAATGATTGTGGAAAACTAAAAAGTAAATAAACTATATTACATGACGCTCCAAGATAAACACATATCATGCGATGAACAAAAATATAGCTCCAAGTGACATAGCGATAGGTTGGAGACGAAAGAGGGGATGCTTCCCGGGGCATCCTCAAACTTAGACGCATGGTTCTTCCTTGAATATTACATTGGGGTGCCTTGGACATCCTCAATCTTAGGGTCTTGCTGCTCCTTATTGCTTCATCCATAGTTGTCTCACCCAAAACTTGAAAACTTCATCACACAAAACTGAACAAAACCTCGTGAGATCCGTTAGTATAATAGACATATCAAATACTTTAGGTACTGTTATAAATTGATTCATATTTCATTATTGCATAATAGGTACTGTATTCTAACTTCTCCATGGCTTATACACCCCGGTACAATCCATAGCATCATCAAAACAAGCAAACTATGCAAGCAAAAACAGAATCTGTCTAAAACAGAACAATCTGTAATGATCTGTACCAAAACCATACTCTTCTAACTCCGAAAATTCTGAAACATTAGGAAAACCTGAAAATTTTGTATACCAATATTGTGTGAAAATTTCAGAAATTTCTCACGTTCTAGAAGAGAACCAAACTTCCTGTACTGGGCGCAAAAGTTTTTGTTTATGCACAACATCAATTCTACTATCATCGAAATCAATCCTAAAGGCTTTACTTGGCACAAGCAATAAAAACACAATCATTACAGTAACAATAATCATGTCAACACACCAAAACAGAAAGTAAAAAAAATAAAGATAACTATTGGGTTGCCTCCCAACAAGCGCTATTGTTTTATGCCCCTAGCTAGGCATAATGCATAATATGAAGTTTTGTCTTCTTTCAAGTTGATTCCATATGAGGCCCTCATAATAGATTCATAAGGTGGTTTAATTCTCTTTCTAGGGAATTGTTCCATCCCTTTCTTTAGTGGGAATTGGAATCTTATATTACCTTCTTTCATGTCAATAATAGCACCTATATTTCGTAGGAAAGGTCTACCAAGTATAATAGGACAAGACGGATGCCACTAGTGTAGAAATGGCTAGCCAAAACTCTTGTTCGTGTCGCGCCATTTCGCACCAACGCCAGCACTACTTTTTTCAAATAGCTATGTCATTGGAAAAATTCGAACGCCATAGCTATTTGCTTACTACTGGTGTTGCAAATTAGGGCCGGCGTTGCACACATTAGGCCGATTAGGCCCACGCCAGCACTAGTGGGTTTTAACAGCCCGGCGCATTAAAAAACTTATCCTCACTCTTGACCCCAACTCCACCGGCACGTCCTCCTCTCCATCCCAGCCGCCGCCGCCTGACGCGTCGCGTCTCCGCCCGCTGACGCCGCCCGTCTCGGCCCACCGACGTCGCCCGTCTCCGCCCCGCAGACGCCGCCCATCTCCGGCCGACGTCGCCACGCCGACGCCGCCCGCTATGTCATCTCCAAAGAGGTATGGAAAGAAGTTTCCCCAAACCCATTTTCAATACTACGTGCTATATTTAGTGTTAGTAGTATATGAGTTGCAATGTATGAAAAAATTAGGTTTTGTGGGCTGGTCAGAAGTGGTATAATGTAAATTAGGTTTCATGAAGTGGTATAATAAGCATCAGACCAAATTATATAGTAACAATAAGCAACTGGTGTGACAATACACTTGTGTGGAATACATTTGGGCATTTGATAACATATACTCCCTCTGTCCTAAAATTACTGTCTCAACTTTGTACTAGCTATAGTACAAAGTTGTACTAAGCTTGAGACAGTTATTTTGGGACGGAGGGAGTATATATCTTGGTGTTTGCTTTCTTTCACTATCCCACATATCTTGGTGTTTGCTTTCTTTCACTATCCCACATATCATGGTGTTTAGAAACTTATCACACAAAAGAACTAAAAAAGTAGCAAAGGGTCATACTAAACATAACTAAAGATCTTACGCTAGAAATACGAGAATACATAAACTATGGAAACCCTTAATTAAAAAGAAGCATTACAAATGGAAGGGTGGCCATGTAGAGGAGTAGTTTATTACCATGCAAAAAAATGTAGGAGTAGTGTGTAAACAAGTTGCGACACCTTACTTAGCTAAAACATTACATAGTTGATGGTAGAGCTTGACAACATTCAAATAAATAGTTGATGATACACTCTAGCTAAAACATTACATAGTTGATATGGTAGAGCTTTCAAGTGTTTCTATTTTAGTTTGTCTACAACTTTTTCTATAATACACTCCAAAACATCACAAGGTTTTCTGTTTGATGCTACAACATGGCCGACTCTAGCATCTTTGTAGGCTCCTCTGAGCACTGGTTGGATTTTGCCGAAGAGAAAGGCGAAGTGAGCACCAACCAGGTAATTAGGCTGGTTACAAAAAATATGCATGAGCATTGCAAACATCAATATATCTAACCATTAATTAATTGTTGATGTTTTGAAACCCTTGCTAGGGATACGTACGAGCTCCGCCGTCTACAACACCCGATGAGCAGAAGACATGTGACATCGACGTGCTCAATCATGAGCTAATCGTGTCACATGAGAGTAACGTCAAGGCCCTGGAGGAGGTTAATGCTTCCCTCAAGATGGAGAGGGATAAGATTATCGATGACAATGCTATTGTCATTCATAAGATTTGCAATCTCGAACGTCAGATCACGTGGCTGAAGCAGGACATAAGTAACTACAAGAAGGACAGAGAAGTCCTGAAGTCTGAGAGGACTCAATTGAAGACAGAGAAAGCCCATTACATAAGGGAGGGGCGGGTGAATAGGAACAAGCTTCGTGAGCTTAAGTTAGTCCTTCGAAAAAACTAGGTAATGTTGAGAGGTGAATACATTGTGAGAAGTTTGGTACTTTTCTTTTGTGAATATCTTGAAACATTGAGTTTGTGAACCCGGTAGCATCTTTTGTGAATTGCTGAAACATTTAGCATCTTTTGAGAATTGCTGAAATGTTTAGCATCTTTTGTCAATTGCTGAAACGTTTAGCATCTTTTGTTAATTGCGGAAACATTTAGTTTGTGAAGCCAGTAGTATTTTTTTATTAGCGAAATATGGTAGTGCCTATGTGCAAATATGTCCAACGCCATAGGTATTCAAAATACTGTTGGCGTCGTCTTCAACGCCACAACTAAATTCTAACAGTAGCGCCATATTGGTGGTGTAGTGTGTCCACGTCAGCAGGTTCCTTTTTGCCACGCCATAGCTAGGCTTTTCTGCACTAGTGTGCATTCGATATCAAGCACAATCAAATCCACGGGCACATAATTTCTATTAGCAAGAATAACCACATCATTTATCCTACCCAATGGTTTCTTAATAGTGGAATCCGCTAAATGCAAGTTAAGGGAACATTCATTTATATCGGTGAGACCTATCACATCACATAGAGATTTAGGTATTGTGGAAACACTAGCACCAAGGTCACGTAAAGCATTGCATTCATAATCTTTATGCTTAATTTTAATAGTAGGTTCCCATTCATCATGCAACTTTCTAGGTATTTAAACCTTCAACTCAAGTTTCTCCTCATGAGCTTTTATCATTGCTCCCACAATATGTTTAGTAAAAGCTTTATTTTGTTCATAGGCATTCAGTGAGCTAATAATGGATTGCAACAAGGAAATACATTCAACTTAAGAGCAACTTTCATAATTAAAGTCCTTGTAATCCAAAGTAGTGGGTGCATCACTATTTAAAGTTTTGACTTCTCCAAACCCACTTTTCTCATTTTTATCAATAAGATCATCACCCTCCGAACAAACGGAACTCCTTCTATCTAAAGTTGACTCATCTCCAATCCCTTTTTCATCAATTTTCAGATTAGTAAACAAAGATAAAATAGGATAAACACCAATCATTTTAATATCTTCATCATGATTACGGTAAAAACCGGGCAGAAGAGCCTTTTCTAGGAATTCTTGCTTAGCTCTCAACCTAGCGTTCCTCTCCTTACTTTCATTAATAGATATTTGGGTGTATTTAATAGACTCATTAATATCATGATTGGGTGTCAAAGTTTTACTTTTAAGATTTTCCACATCATGACTAATCCTATCCATGTTTCTAGCCATATCGTCAACTTTATGTAGTTTTTCTTCTATCGTAGTATTGAAATTCTTTTGAGAACTAATACATTCATTAATGGTGTTCTCAAGATCAGAGGGTATCCTATTATTATTATTGGAATAATTACCATAGGAATTACCATAAGAATTACCATATTTATCAGAGGCATTACCAGGATACAGTTCAGGATTGAAGTTACCTCTATAAGCATTGTTATTGAAATTATTTCTAGAGACAAAGTTCACAACAATAGCATCATTATTTTTCTCAATCAAAGTAGATAGTGGCACATCATTTGGATCAACATGAGAATTCTTGATCATATTCATAAGAGAATCCAACTTATCACTCAAAGTAGAGATTTCTTCAACAGAATTTACCTTACCAATTGGAGCTCGTTTAGTGTGCCATTGAGAATAATTTGTCATGATATTATCCAGTAGTTTTGTAGATTCTCCCAATGTAATTTCCATGAATGTAACACCTGCAGCAGAATCTAGAAGATTTCTTGACACAAAGTTTAGTCCCGCATAGAAATTTTGTATTATCATCCATAAACTTAAGCCATGTGTGGGACAATTTCTAATCATTAATTTAATTCTCTCCCATGCTTGTGCAACATGTTCTTTCTCATGTAGTTTAAAATCCATAATTTGATTTCGGAGAGAT